>CAMZMU010000052.1:47927630-48113043 GCA_947311845.1 Poa pratensis
GGCCTCCTTCTCCTTCACGACGGCTTCCCTTGCTCTTACCTCGACCTCCTTGGCCCTAGCCTCGGCCTCCTTGGCCCTTGCCTCGGCTTCCTTGGCTCTAGTCCGAGCGTTTTCCTCGTCTATATCGAGGCTCTTCTTCTGCAATTCGAAGAAGAGCTTGGAAGATGTCTCTCTCTAGGCGTTCCTTTTTTCTCCTTTCCTCCTTCTTGTCACCTGACTTGTCCTTTTGGGATAGGAACCCGTTCAATGTCTCTTGCAACGCAAGGGTTGTTGCATCGCGTTTCAACTCGGCCTTCGAGTTGTTCTTCCCCCTTGGCCTCCCCTCCTTCTCCGTTGTGCCCTCTTCCTTATCATCTAGCTGCCCACCTTGCTTGAGGGAGGCGTAGAGGTCCTTCCACTTCTGTTGGTCCTTGAGTGCCCAGTAACAATGGGTCAAGTTGAAGGCCTTCTTATGTTGAGCCTTGAAGGTTTCCAAAGCTTGCAACACCTATGCATACAAGGTTATAGCAACCAAAATCATTGCAACGAAAATGAATAAGAAGGGAAGAGGAATTACCAATTCCTTTACTCCATAGCCACTTTGCGGCCGGGCTTGGACGTTCTCAATGGAGTCGCAAAATTTGCTCATCTCCGATTGTATGTGGAGCCACCTCATGGAGATAGATAGCTCGGTCCGCTGCGTTTGAATGTTATTGGGCGGAAGGATCTGCACTCATTGTAGCGCTTGGTGAACCGCCCCCAATATGTCGACCCTCTTTGCTCGGCCCCGAGAATTTGGTTGGTTCCAACATCGATCCAGGACTCACAAATGAGCACGTCTTCCTCGGGCGTGAATGAGATGCCCCTTTGGCTGACCTTCCTCTTCATGGCCTGGGCTTGGGTATCGAGCTCGTCATCAAAAACCGGCTTAGCATCGATGTTGATCACATCAGGGCCGGTCGGCGGAACTTCATCTTCTCCGGCATTGTAGCCATCATCGGCGTACTGATTGTTGTCCCTGACCATGTCCTGGAGGATGTCCTCCCCGTCGTAGACGTCCTCCTCCTCCTCATAGTACCTAGGGTCACCCAGCGACGGCCTGGGAAAATCGCCGAACAGGTTACGTGTGGCCTGGGCGGCGACCACTGCCGGGGCAGCTGCATGCGCGGCCGCAGTCTGTGGCGCGGGCGAGTGTGCGCCGCGTTGAGATCAAGGATAGGTACCTCGACCAATGATTCGGCTGAGGTAGGGGAAACCCGCGGCGGCATGGTTCCCGGGAGGTACCCGTACGCAGGCGATGGTGCCGTCGCGGAAGATCTCGACCTTGGCTGTCGTGCCGCCGAAGCTTTGGAGCTGGCCGCCGCAGTCGCGACCCCCCGCCGCCGCCGACCCCGACCGCGGCCGCAGTCGGGGTAATCCCTATCAGGAGGAGGGCAGCGGTCGCGGCCTTGGACACGAGGTCAGATTCGTTCGCCTCGCCCTGCTGCTCGTCGGCGGCCTTCTTGGCGGCGTCGAGCTGGTCCTGCTTCAACCTCTTCCTCCGCTCGCCCCGCTTCTTAGTCTCTGCGGCCCTCTGCTCTGGCGTGAGTTTCTTCTTTGCTTTCTTTTTAGCTTGGGGCGCAGGTCCAGCGGCAATGTCGGCGGCGGCAAGTCCAAACTCGGGGGCGGCGACGGCGGCGGCGGCAGCGTCGGCCATGGCTAGGGCGGGACTGTGGACTGGAGTTTTGGGAGAGGAGAGGCCGGAGTGATTTCGCCCAGAGAGCGGACTGGAGGAGGACACAAAAGCGGTCCGCCGCGCGTCCGAGGCTGACGCATCGGTGGCCCAAATTTGGGTCAGGAATGCGTCGCGGCGGACCAAAAAACGGACCGCGGTCCGTTTGCGTCGTCCCGTTAGGCCGTGTTTTTGGCCCCGCGGACAGGAACGGAGACGCGCGAACTCGATGCGTCGCCCCGTTGGAGTCATCCTTAGGACGTCTAGGAGATGCGGAAAGATCGTTGGAAGAAGCAGATGCTTCCAGTGGACCAGCGGGCACAAGTTTCGAGGGGATGATCGGATCGGATTGGCGCGCGTCAGGTGCCCGACACGTTTGCGCCATGCATCGGCGGCTCGGGCCGGCATGCGCGCGACCTTATCCGTGCCCGCGAACGCCACTGGGAACGAGCTTTTTTTTTTTTTGAAAATAGAAAACTAGTATTCATACGTCAAGGATACCACATACGAGTACATCACAGTACAAATACAGAAGGAACATGAAGGATACAGGCCAGATCACTGGCACCACCGAACACACGAGAAGACGAAAGAAACCCCAGAACACCGTCTTCATCGCTTCCGTCACCGCCGCACCTCGCGAGCCCAGCCACCGTCGCCGGAGGGAGAGCACCACGCGGAGAAGCAGCATCCCTAGAGCAGAAGAGCCCCTTGCACGAACGCGTTTAAGGACCGCAGTAGCCACCAGCTCCGAGAAACTGGATCTTGACTCGAAAAGAACACCGGCGGGAGACGCACTCCCAAGCTTCTTCGGCTCCGGATCCATGGCTGACGCCACACGGTCAACTCTCCTCTCTCTTATCCCCTTGCTACAGTTCAGAGGGCGAAAAGGGAGGCGTCCAGAGCTTTCGAGGTCTCCGCCGCCGAGATCCCCGGTTCCAAGTGTGGGCCGCGGATGAACACGATCGGCATGGCGCGGCGGCTCGACCGGCGTTGTGGCGAGCCGCCGTCGCCGTCGGATAGGGCCGCTCCGGGGACTGCGCGCCACACAGTGGCGTGTGCGAGTGCTCCGTTGGATTGGACGATTTGCTCCGGATCGATCGGGACGTTGAGACTAGGGCTCGTATCGTGTGTGTGGTCGCGACGCCACGGGCTCGCGCGCTCCACTAATCCTGGCAGCTGGAGCTGCTGAACCAGAGAAAAATCATGTGGACGCGCGGCGCCAACGGCAAAGCAATCGACTGTCCTGCTACTAGCTTGTGCAAGACGGCAGTTGGTGCGTGCGTGGGCCGAGTGCATTGGCAACACGGTGCCCGAAACGTAGACGGGAGAAACACAGAGGTTGTAGCCATGGCCTTAACTTGTCGATCGAACAATAATAGATGGGCACGCCAAAGGTTATTTGTAGTAACTTGTAACGCACGCACATATGATTGAATTAGTTGGATCACTGAACCGATCCATCAGCAACGAGCCGCCACAAGCGTAAACTTCACAATTTCAGGAGAGGAATCAGCAGCCACGCAAACCGGTGGCTGGAGCAGGCCCGGCGAACGTGAGGAGGAGCGCGTCGCCGTCGCGGCGGCCCGAGTGGTCGCCGTCGCGGCTGAATTTTCAATCTCGGCGACCGGACCAAACATATCTGCTCCTGCGCTGCGAGGACGAAAACGAGTCGACGTTGTGTCCGTGGCTGGGAGCGGCCCCGGGATCGGAGGCAGGCAGTGGATGGATAGGCGAGAATGATTGTTCCAGTGCGTGGCCACCAGGAACCGTCGCTCGCTAGAGGTCACCGTCTCACGGGGCCGAGGTGGCGAGTCGCTGCTGCTTCCCTCCAGCATTATTGGGTTGCTACTTGCTTGCGGCTAATAACAGAGGCTGTTACTACATTAACTTTCTTCATTGCTTGCTTGTTCCCCCTTCTGACCTGTTGGTGTCTGGTCCCGTGTTCTGGGTGGTGGCGAACAGGATAAGCACGGTCATTTTCTTCGCTGACGGGACGGAAAATATCGCTCGAATGAAATACAGAGGTTTTACTTTTTAGTTTGAAATTGAAATACAGAGGTTGTATGCATGAGGAGCTGTAGAATTGTTCGTGCAGCGGGATCAGGCGAACCAAACCGTAAATTAAGCGGTTAGAATACCAGGCATACATCGAGCTCTGAAAGAGCGGCAAACTGTTATACAACATACAAGTGGTTCTTGTTCGAAGGAATACAATCAGTCCACACGGTGGTACTCTAGAGATGGCAAGGATTTACCAGCAAGAGCTAGACCAACAAACACTAGGTAGACAAGCGTCAGGGCTCAGGACCACTGGTGGCTTCACAACTCCAGGATCTCAAGGCGAGATCGTCGCAAAACCGACGTCGAAGGAGTTGGACACTTGGTCCATGATACACTGAAGCAGCAGCAGCAGCCGTTCCAAATCAGAGAACATCGCGGCATCGCCTTCATTGTCTGCAATTTGTCAGAAACGGTTTTTCAAATTAGTAAATCCTGTCCAAAGCAAGGACCTGTAGATGCTTCAAACACCGGGTGTGACACAGCATACAGAAATTAACGAACAGAATGGCAAGTGGGAGCACCTTCTACTTGAGCGGGTCGAACGCCTAACGACTGTACCACTGTCTGTGGAGTCTTCTAACACAGGTTCACCGATCTTCTTTACAGTTGATTGTGACGAACCTGCACAACAGATGGAATAAGTTCCTTGAGAAACCGGATGCCTGATGTGGATGTCAGCGCTGGAAATACGAACTTACCTTTGCGGACAGGCCGTCGTGCTGACTGAACCTCTGCGCTACCATCATCTGATTTTGTAGTTGTGGCTGATGCCTGACTTCTTTCTGAAGAAATGTTGTCGCTGCATTCTGGCATGTTCTCCTTGTTTTCAGCATTGCCATCGTCTACTGAAGGATCGGTAACCTCATCGGTTTCCTCTGTCTCCTTATCTTCAGCATTGCCATCGTCTACTGAAGGACCGGTAACCTCATCGGTTTCCTCTGCCTCTTTACCTTCAGCATTGCCATCGTCTACTGAAGGACCGGTAACCTCATCGGTTTCCTCTGCCTCCTTATCTTCAGCATTTCTATCATCCACTGAAGGATCAGTAACCTCATCGGTCTCCTCTGCCTCCTTATTTTCAGCATTGCCATCATCTACTGAAGGATCAGTAACCTCATCGGTTTCCTCTGCCTCCTTATCTTCGGCATTGCTATCATCCACTGAAGGACCAGTAACCTCAGTAGCTTCCCCTGTCTCCTTATCTTCAGCATTGCTATTCACTGAAGGACCAGTAACCTCACTAGCTTCCCCTGTCTCCCTATCTTCAGCATTGCTATCCGCTGAGGGATCAATAACCTCACTACCTTCCTCTGTAAACAAAAAGCACATAAATAAGTGAGGTCTCTAGTGAACACTTTACTCTCTAGTGTACTGTAAACTCTCTCTACTCCTAGTGCACATGTCATATAACTCATAAAATACCCATTTGGGTTGTAATTCATACAAGAATGATCCACTTGACTCTTAGTCATCAGATGACAGATACATAAAAAATACTCGCATGGAAAATAACTTACATAACAAAGAAATAAGGAGAATCAGAAAGAAAACGAATGACTCTAGCTTACCTTCAGCAGACTTTCCATCAGTCTGTTCAACTTCGTTAGTAACTAGGATTCTATCAAGAGAACCAATTCGCTGTTTATGTGCCTCGGCATTTCTGGTTGTGGCCTCTTGTTCTTTCTTTTCCTCATGAACCTTGTTAACTTTCTCCTCAAATTCCTCAATGCAAATTTTAAGCTCTGGCTTCGCGAACTTCTTACACTGTTTGGACGAATTATCATAGATCAGTTAAAGCATAGAATTCCCAAATTCAATCTACTGTATTCAACAAAATGTGAAAGTATGAAAGTCATCCAGGCTATGCAACCAACCTTTGTTATCACGCTTCTGAAGTGGTTCAGCACAGAATCTTCCGATAATGCATGCTCAAACATCTTGAAATTATCGATGAGTTTTTTCAAACCTTTCTCCGTGAAGGTTAGCTGAGAGAGGCAGTAAGAGATATACTCCCACTGTCTAACATCTGAAACTCGAGCAAAGAAAGAATTAAACATCTGAGAAAGGGGTAAACCTAAAGTTATACAATTCATGAAAACGGTCAAAACAATGCATGCAGCAAAGTACAGCTGTTTCAGGAGACAGGATTGAAATGAGGGAGTCAAAGAAGTCAGCTGTCTTGCTAAATTTCTATATTGCTAACTTCTGCGGAGAAACTTACATAAGACAACAAATAACACTACTTGCTGATTTACAGCATTACATCTCTGGTTAGTGCTCCCATTTTCTCCGTAATTTTCAGTTTCCAGTGATCAATGTTTATTTATCTCATGGTTCCTTAAAACACTAAGGTGGACAGTTGATTAACCATTAATGGAAACACACACGAAACAACATAAATGTCCAGCATAGTTTGATTGTAGAAGTAAGCATAATACCATTTCCTCCAGTAAACCTATTGCAGAGCTTATCGACAAGAGCTTCCATTTGTTTGTCCTGAGATTACAGTAAGAAATGGATATAGTTAATGACGGAGAAAATCCAAACTCCACTAATGGCAGGCAAAGAAAGTGCCGTGTTAGACCTTTTTAATAGAACCAATTAAAAATTGCATGATGCTGCGGAACTTTTCTTCCTTGAGGTGCTGATTGCACAGTCTGCTCAGAATATCCGGAAGAAGATTATAAATTGGATTGCTTCCTTCATAGTCACCAAAGGAAAAAAGAGGTAACAATATTAGCTATAGTCGAACAGCAGTATCTGAGTAAACAAAATTGACTCGCGCGATTTAGACATGTACCTTTTTTTGACAACTCATGAAAGAAGAGTTTTGCAAGACTTGATATCCTCTCCTCTTCATCTTCTACCCTGACAGCCATTTCGTTGATATAACCTTTAACCTGTATAGAATTTGCAAATGTGAAATGTGTCTCAACGTGGGAGGAAGTGAAAAGTGTTTCAACCATGGGGAGAGAGAGAGAGAGAGAGAGAGAGAGAGAGAGACCTTCATCATATCATTCAGTATAAGATGAGAAATGACCAGCACAGCGTTCTTCCTCACAGATGCCGACGGATCACTCAATCGGGCATATATGTGTTCTGTCCAAGGTTCTAAGAGGTTTGGAAAGCGAACTGCTAAATCACCAAGGGCTAGAGTGCAGTTAGATCGGACGATTTCAGAGGGCGCGCTTTCAGCAACAGTAAATAGGATTTGAAGATTTGCTTCGCTGAAAAATGAGTATATCATGAGATGCAATATTGTCACTGATTGTATACAACTAAAATGCAACCCATAATTGTAAACAAATGCAGTCATGTTAACTATAATCACATACCAGAATTCTGCATCAATAATCATTAATATGCAAAGAGCAAGCTTTGCAGAAGCGTGTAGCACTGGGAACTACATCAAAAAAAATCGTCAGGAAAGAATTAAATAGAGCAGCGGAACTAAATATTGGAAGTGCAATGCAATACAAACCTTCTGCAGCAAAGTTAGGTTCCTGCAGAGTTTTGATAAAAATGGTCCACAATATCCAATAAGGTTCTTTTGACAGGAATAGGAAACGATCTCCCTCTCAGCTTTTTCAGCAAGAGACTCGATTGCAATATCTATTGTTGCACCAAGTCCCAGTTCAGCATTTATGCCTTGTGCCTGCCAGCGTCACACAGTAGACAATAACAAGTTCAGGTCACATGAAAGAATGACAAGCCAAATCCAAAAGGTTCAAATGGTTAAAGATATAGCAGCCGGGTAAGAATTACCTCTGAACTCTTGGAGGCATCTACCTCACCGTCCTCATTAGTGGGCTGTGATTTGTCATTCTTCGGTTTTTGTTTCTGAATCTTCTTCACAGAAGTCTCAATGTAAACCAAATGATTAAGTGCTATATGACTAATAATAAAAAGAAATCTACCCAACTTCGTGGCTGATACTGCTGAAATCAGTGCACCATTTTGAGTTTCAACTTCAGCTCCATTTGACATGCCATCCATTGCCAAGGCACTGAATACAGAAGTGAGGGATTTCTTTGCAATCTCAGTAGAAAAGATCTCAGGTGCTGGGTGTAAGGTATAGATTGCACTTATTGCTTTCTCTGCTGCTCCATACCATATTTTCTCAGGAAGCGAGAAGCTAGTTATCAAGCCTTGCAATGCAGAAAATACTCTGGTACTAGTACTTAGTAATTTGACCTTGTCTTCTTCTGATAATCTCTGCAGGGCAAGGCATGCAGTTCTAGCAAGCAGAGGGTCTTCCTTAGCCCAGCGCCCAAACCCAATGTCAACAATATCTTGTAAGTGAGTACCCAGAATGCTGGGAGATGACTTTGCGGCCATGCAAAGAATTGATAGAGCTCCACGACATTGCGCTGGCCTTACGCCGTTGATGTTAAAGCAAAAATAATCCCACAAAGCTGACATCTGCAAGAAATTGTGGGACTCAGCAAGGGTGCTCCCCCGAGCAACATAAGATAGCATGCATCACTGAAATGGGACAATAACGTTCAACAAAAAGGCTGTACTTAGGCCTGAGAAGTCCTTTGTATGATGCAGTTGTTAAAGCACACCTTCAATAGACACAACAAATCAATATAACTTCTATTATCAGAATATTCGAAAGAAAAATGTCACATTGTGTTATGCACATTAGCCGTGGATAGAAGTTAAGATGCATGTTAATAGAAGTTATATTGATTTCGAATATTCTAAATCTAGTTAAGTAAAAAAATAGTAGTTAAGATGCACTTAAAACCACGGAGGTAGTAGTTAAGATGCATGTTGCATTGTTGCTGGGTGTTCTAAAATTAGTACACTCACCTAAATCTAGTTAATTACCTCATCTTGCACTTCTAAACTACTACGTCCGTTCCATAACTCTTCTCGTGGTTTTAGTTAAAATTTGAGCTAAACCACGACAAGAATTATGTAACTGAGGGAGCACAACGCAATAGCAGACAAATATAAACATGGAACTCCATATGCAAGAATTGAAGAGTACTTAGCATTATTGTAGCTACGAGTATCAGCAATGACATATTCACATTCATAAGGTTGCTCACAGCAAACATTAAAAGGAAAGAAGAGTGCACCGTGTTGGATGAAATTTCTCCTTTCGATACCAATGAACTAACTAAGTTCTCCAGAGCAGCAAGGTCACCGATGCTACAGTCAATGTTGAGGTTTATCAAACTTTTAGCTGTTTCTGTTGGGATTCTCTTTGTGTATATGGAGATGAATGCGCTCTCCACTGCTTCGTATATTGACTTGTCCTGAGAAAATACCTGCAAAAAGCTAAAAGAGTCAGGAAATTGTTAACAGATACGTAAGTTCATATACCAGCTAGACTGTCTGGAATATTACCAGAGGTAACATTTTTCGGAGTGCTTCTTCTGAACCTTCAACCTGAAACTGCCTGCATCTCATTAATAGAAGAATAGTGTTCTCAACATCTGTAGCTGAAGATGATGCCAACAATTGGATAAGAATTGGCATTAACGACGTTATACATGTCGAGAATCGCAGACCAGCCTCAAGGGATGCAACCAAAGCTCTAATCTGTTCCAAGTTTGTTATATCTGCAGTCATTGGATCTTGATCCCTCTGGTCTTGACTAGAAGGTAGACAACTATCACTTACACTCTCGTCCTGCCCCACAATCACTTCTCCCAGTGGATGATCATTCAAAGGTTCACCTTCCTCAGGAGACTGAGACTCCATTCCTTGCAACTTCTCCTTGTACTTATCTAAAGTTGCCGCAAAGGTTGCAGTCCTTAATTGAGGCCCAAAAGGGTTGTGTTGCAGCATCGTGATGAGAAGTTGTAATGCCGATTTTCTCACAATTGCACTTTTGTCCTCCAGTCTCCCTGAAGCAACTGCTGACACTTGATTCCACAGGCCAATTGAAATAGCATTTTCTTCGCACAATTCTGCCCATACCTGAAGCACACGACTCCTCGTGTACGCTGACACGTCCCTACAACGTTCAAGCAAAATTTCTAGGATAGCCTGCTTACTTCGGAGCCTAATGGAATGAGCACTGTTATTTCCATCTGCATCTTTAAATGCCTTTGCAGCCAACTTGCCCAAGACCCCAACAAGAGAATTTCTAATCTTGTATGATTCCCCACCAAAATGTGGTATTAGAACACCAAGATTGGTAGACATAAGTTTTGGCAAGCGATCTGCAAGTTCTACTAGGAATCTCCCAACATTGTCAGAACCAGCACCATCTCTCACATAATCTTTTGGGTCAGTGCGACCTATTTCCCTGATCAGGGATATTGCCAAGCTTCCATCACCAAACTTTTTCTCTGCCGCAGCAACTGCTTCCGCAAGATAAGCGACAGTGAAATCATATTTATGGATCAAATGCAAGACAGATGCACTGGTTTGAGAAATCCTTTGATGCTTTGTAGCTATTGCACCAATTATTCGGCATAGACCGTTTCTTGTTTCCTCGTCTTTTAACACATTTTGATTCTCAAATAGAACCAAAGTAGACCTATATGTGTAAGAAAGTAAGGTCTCTATAAAAAAGATATTGAAAATTGTACTATGCCAAGTTTCCAGAATTTACTTTGAAACGAAAGAGAGATATCGTTCATCAGCGCCGCCTGGACCAAAAAGTAGTGTAAGGTCAACTTCAAGAGAGGTAGCAACAAGATTCATGATCCGCCCTCTTTGCGCTTCCCAATTCCAAGCATAAACAGGATTCTTCTTCCGACCATGCGCTGCCACCTAAACCAAAATGGCAGAACAAGCTCAGTATATAAATAGGTACAAAACTAAATCATCGTATCATTTGCACAAATGTTACCTTTGCTCCAGTGCTACTATCAGCTGAAGATTCCTGAGTGAGAACAATGGAAAGGAGGAAAAAGGAGTAGATCTTGAGGGCATTGCGGTGAGAGGCAATGCGTTCAGTGATAGGGATATCATCAGAAGGGGATGACATGGAAGCTCGTGAAAGGGAGTCAATGTTCGGTAGAAGGACACTGAGGTTGGAGCGCAAGGCCTCAACAAGGTTGAACTTAAGGGCTGGGGGCAAGCAAGTGAAGTCACGCACAAGAGAGTATATGCTATTAAACACATCCTGCTCCTCGATACAGAAGAGTTCTTTGTCAGACAGATCAAACGATGTGCCTATAATTTAAGTCAAATCAAAAGAAAGGATTAGTTTATATTGACAAGATACACACACATCGACAAAATTAATAGTCTAGAGACAAAGTAAAATAGTCTAGAGAGCCTAAAATTTTGGTGCAAATATTTGCTAATTAGTTGACAAGCTCATTTGATTGTTAATAATCTGAAAACGTGTTGAAGGGAAAGAAAGCCAGCTGGCTGAGCTAGAAGCTCATATTTATAGAGTAAATTTACTCCAGCGTTAGAGATACTAGTTTCAGTTTTTATAACAGGAAAGCCAGGCATTATTATCTTTATCTTCTTTTCTTGTCCATTCTCACCTCTTAAATATATTTTCCAGTTCAGCTCTCTCGTAAATGTTTCCTTAAAAAAGGAACAATACTTCCAATCAACGTTATAAAAAGTACGCCTAAGTGCACGCTCAATCTTGCTTAGGTGCTGAGCGGAAGCGAAACGCCTAGCGTTTAGCTGCGCTTAAATGTGCGCTTAATTGGGCTTAGGGCTTTAATCCATCAGAAAAGGGAAAAGCATAGGCGAAACGCTGAATCAGCGCCCAGCGCTTAGTAGAACCTTGCTTCCAATTCATAAGGTACCCAAAATTTGCAAAATAAACCCGGAGTGGCATACACAAAACCATATGTGAAGTGTGAACTAGCTTTCAAAATATAACCAAATTGGCAATCTTATGTATAACAAGACGACTTCATTTTAAGAAGTATGTATATGTTAGCTCTGGAAAGATGAGCCCTTGGATGAACAGATTGACGGAAGTGACTTTTCTCAGATGTTCAGGACACTAGTCTTCAAATTTTCAAGCGCAGGCTAGGTTTTCATGCAGGTGAGCAAAGATTAAGTCCATAAATGGTATAGGAGCTTAAATGTGTGATACTACACTCTTCAAAAACAACGGAAGCAACATCGACTTCAGCAGGGCTTGCCAATCTGGACGCCCAAATAAACCGTGGAGAATCATGTAGACGAAACTTCCAAAAGGTATCAGAAATTTGGGATAGGTGAGACTAGTTCACTGGCTGAGACGTTTACAGAATTTGTAGTTACAAGAGCTAATGCTACATTTTCATTGTAGTGCACAATTTGATACAGTGCAACTGACAAAATTATCTGGTCTCCTGAAATTTAAAGGGAAGGAAAAAAAGTCCAGACTCATGTGCCCTGTGAGATCCCTTTTTGAGAAAAAAAAACTAGAGTACTTTGGTCCTCTACTATGCATGAACTAGCCTAAGTCAAACATTTTTTTGAAACGAGGCTAAGTCAAACATTTGTATGTTGCAGATTGTAAAAGCAGCACGAAACACCATCAGCTTCCAAAAATTCCTTGAGAGCAAACACAAATTGCTCAGGAATCAGGAGCAGCATTCGACCAAACCAACACGAGTTAGCTCAAAACGACAAGGCGAGCTATATCCAAACCAGACACTCCAACTCCTAGGGACGACCAACATAAATCATTTCGAGTGAAATTTTACACCGGAAAATGTCAAATAACAGGCTGGTACTCGTGTATATGAGGACTATGGGGTGTTTACTTAGCCGTGGTTTCAGATTTCGAAATTCTCGCACAAGCATCAAAATTCGCAAAATCCCTTGCGACCGTTTGCGAAGACAGGGAATGGTAGGGCGCTGGACACGAATTTACAGGATCTAGGGTTTACACTCGAATCCGGGGCAAATCGGACAGCGCAAACAGCTCAGCGCGCCCCCATCGTCCATCGAGCCTCCGGAAAGCTCCGACCGAAAAACTGGATTCTAAGGAGGATTGGGGGGAGCGGAAGGTGGAGGGGCTCGTACCTTTGACGAACTCCTCGAGGTCGGCGGCGCGGAGGGTCGTGACGGCGATGGGGGCCTCTGGCCGGAGCGATGGTTCGCCTTCGTCTTCTCCGTCGCAGTCCCGCTCGAGATCCCGCAGGCTCGAGGGGAACACGAACGGCGGAGCCATCGCGCCGCGGACGCCGGCGAGAGGAAGAAGGCGGAGGGTTTGGGTTCGGTCTGGGGACAGCAGGAAGGGGAGAGGGGGAAGAAGAGAGAGTGGGGGGAGGAGATTTCGAAATGGAGAGCGGGAGGCGTGAAATTTTCGTGGGGAGTCCTCGGGTGGGGGCCCGCACGTCATCAGCTAGGTTCATGAGTTCATCGCCCAACGGTGCATTTTCATTTTTATTTTTTTACCTTCGGCAAAGTGAAACTTTATTTAATAACCCAGGCTAATATTACAAAAGGGCTATCCTGCGAAAAGGCCATTTGGCTGTGCTATTTATTTTATAAAATTCAAAAAAAATGTTTAAATTTCTGAAAATTTATAGATGTAGTAAATGGTAGATCTGTAGTTCTTCATATTATGGGCTACACAAAAATTGACAAAAACTTGTAAATCTGGACACTTGAAAATGAGAAATGTTCACTATACTCTGATATGTACATTTTTCATTTTTGTGAAGCTCAAGATACAAAGTATTTCAATTTAAGATTTTGCACGTTTGTCCCATACTCTCCATGTTTCTAAATATAAGATTGTAGGAGATAAGTGGATTTAGGACATAACCATGTGGATCTGCACCCGTTTTGGCTCAAAGACTCCCCCCAACCAGTGGCATGTCACTAAAAACTCCTCCGCTGTATGGAGGCTTTCAGAAGGTTACCTCATCATGTCCTACATTAAATGAATGTACAAAACTTGGAGTACAAGACAGAAGGAAACATAGGCGTAAAAGATATGGACATTCAAAAAGGGATATATACACCGAAAAACTCATCAAGACAAACACATTCAACCTGCGCTAAGTCGGCGCCAATTCCGACATCAACATCCCCATCGCCATAGCATTAAACCCTAGATAATCAAAAAGCACTATGGTCGTGCGCATCTATAAGCTCACCGAGGTCAACTTTGTACATATCTTGTAGTCTGCCATTAATAAAGTCTAGGAAATCTTCATCTATATCGTCTACAACTCAAACTTGTTGACCTGTGTCGTCTGCCGAACAAATAAACTCTCTTCTAATTATCGGAAGTGAGATTGTCGTGGGTCATGGAAACTTTTTGTCCATAAAGATGTTTTTTTTCATATTCACATGTATATAGACGTGTTATTGTATATGTTCAGTCATTTTAGTCCGTATGTAGTCCATATTGAAAATCCATAACATTTCAGCATTACAAGCAAAAAGATACATAGTTGAGAACATGTAGATTTTGTTTCAATTTTATTTTAAACTTGTAAATATGATTTTTATTTTAAAAAACAAATGGATCACTGCACTTGGAAATCAGAAATCTCCATTCTCTATCATGTCATGCAAGTACCAAGAGATGGAGGGATAAAACACCATGTTTGTTTTACATGTAAACGAATTGTGGTCATCAGAACGATCCAGATGGCACACTTAGCAGGTGAGTCGTCTTGTTCTCGAGGCGTAGAAGTTTAAGGGACTCTTTGTTTGGATTGGTTGTGTCTGCTATGCGGCTAATGTTCATAGGAAGTTGTTGTTCTGAGTTTTACTCCTTGACAACCTAGTTGGTTGTCTCGTTGTGAACTAATGAATTGTCTGAAAGACCCTGTATTTATGAAAACGTGTATTTTTTATAATTTACATGTAGTAAATAACGTATATGTGTAAAATAGAAAAACATTACACATATGTAAAATAGAAGTGCAACAACACGAAAGAACTTGCAACATGCATCAAATGTAACCCACGCCTATTATAACACGTGTTAATGTATATGAAGCAAACCAACATTGAACTCTTGTAATATGTAAGAACAACCTATGGAACATTGAAAATCCGATAATAGCTAAGTTGATAAGCACATGGTGTAAGTTTTTGAAGTTTATATATGTATTTCGATGGGTGTGAACTCCTAGAACGAACCATTTGTACCATGAATAATTGGTCATAACACGAGAATCGCAGTTCGATGCTAAGTTGTACTCAATCATACATTAATACCATTTTTTATTGTAGTTTTGCTCATTGTGATATTCTAGAATCATTTCCTCGCACTTTTGTGGTCAACACTCAACATAGTAGTATGCAACTATATTATGCATTAAGCAACGCACAACTAAATTGTAGGGAAATTACGGACTTTGTAACATGGGAAATAACCTCATATTCCATAGACTGAAGAAATAGGGAATAATTTGTCCTCGACGGAGTTTATTTCGATCGCAATCCATAAGCCGGTTTCTAGAAAAGGTTAAATAAAAAGAAGTGTCCCATAAAGAGTTAAAGGAAGTGTAAGAGCTTGTCGTGGTATTGATGTTTCTACTTGGCCGTCAAATGCGTAGTAGAGTTTCTAATTGAAAGGGCATGGCGCCCCCATGTGTGGTTTTGGTAATTAATGACAATCCCTATGGACTAATGGTTGCATTGAGTTTTACTTGTAGTGTTTGTCCATAGACCATGCTTGAACTCCATATGTTGGATTCAAGGTTGATGCCATGAGTATATTGATATAATGAAGTATTTGGCATCAAGATCATAGAGTTGAGCATATTGCAAGTATGTCTTGAAGAAAAGAATTATGTGATCATTCATGGTTATCTTCAAGACATCATCTATTGAAAAGAGAAGAAAAGATACAAGGTTGATCAAGTATTGATCAACACACAAAGCTACAAGATGTACCAAGTATCTTTCTATGGGTTTGCATCAAATGAAGATTTCATATGGCCCATGATCGATGACGTAAAGTGGTGATCATCATCAATGTTGAGAAGCGCAAGTTCAAGAGGAGCATCCTGAAGAAATCCTAGGCTTGAAGCTTGCCACCCATTTAGAGATAATGTTCATGTGAAGATATGCCTAAGAGAGGCTCTCCCATAGTGGAGTATGGGGGAGCAATGTTTGGGTCTTCACCAAGCGAAGCGCAATCAAGAAAGGTGGTCCACTTGAAGAGATCAAGATCGACGTCATCTAGCCCAAGTGGAATGCGCAAGGCAAAGGTATGATAGGGTTTCTATTTACCCGGTCTCATGGTACTAGTTGGGAGACCGGGTTATAGCATAGATACCGTACTATCAAGAGGGGCTCTGGATTGAGCTTTAGCGTATCAGTTGGAGAGAGCTCAAACCTTTGCATACTTGCCTTCATCATCTTTCTTGGTTCTTATTTGGATTTTCTCCTTGTTGGGTTTTGGTGCTTGTTGTGATCTTCATGACAAGCCCAAGTTCTCCGAAAACGGATTTCGTATGGAAAACTTGTTGCGTGTTCTGGTTGGAAATATTATCGGTCCACCTTCGAGATAGGGTCCACACCTTCCCATGTGTGGTATCCCCTCTATATTTGTGACCCTTAATATTTCCACTTTTTGTAGTAAAGCTCTTGTCGCTACCTTTCCAACAGAATTGGATTCATCTCGTTTGGAGCTTCCTTGCAAAAGTTATTGCGGTTCTCCTTTCCTGGTTCTGCAGTTTCTTCTTAGGCCGGTAGTACCGACCCTCGCCCGGTACTACCGGGTGACCCCTTGCGGAACTACCGCGGGCAGTACCGGGCCCAGTACCGCATCTCCGGATGGCTCTCTGCCTCTCGAAGTTTTAACCCGGTAGTTGCCCCGGTAGTGGTACGGTACTACCGGGAAGGGAGCACTACCGGGCCAGGTGATCCGGTACTACCGTTGCGCGCCGAGTCAGGGAGCGCTGACTGGTCTTCGTTCTTCCTCGAGTCAACGCGGCTCGGTACTACCGGGATCGGCCCGGTACTACCGCTGCGGCCTTTTTCGTCTGCAACGGGCAGATTTTTGAGAGGACCTTTTTAAGGGGGTTTCTTCCCCAACGGTTCTCTCATCCCTTGAGCTAGCTTTTCCCCTCTCTCTCTCCTCCATTGTTGACCTTTGGAAAAGTTTGCCTTCCTCTCAATCCCTCCCATGATTCTTGCATATCTTTGAGGGAATTTGAGAGGAGATCTAGATCTACATATTCATCCAATCCATTCCTTCTCTAAGTGAGGGGAACCTAGTAGATCGTGATCTTGAAGTTCCATTTGTTGAGTTCTTCCTTGTTCTTCCTCTCTTCTCCCCCCACAAGCATTAGTTGCTTTTGGTGGGATTTGGGAGTGAAGGATTTGACCACTTCTAGTGGTCTTGCCTTCTTGCATCGGTTGCATCGGTTTGAGTTCTCCACGGTGATACGTGGAAATCGAAGTTGAGAAGCTTGTTACTCTTGGGTACTTGGGGTGCCCTAGAGCTTGTCCTCTTGGGTACTTAGAATGCCCTAGACGGTCCTTGTTGATCTCGGAGTTTTGGTGGCTCGCGGGATAGTTGGGAGCCTCCAATTAAGTTGTGGAGTCGCGCCCCAACCTTGTGATTCTTGTGGCTTTGGGAGCCGCGGGAATTCGGTGAGAGCCTCCAATTAAGTTGTGGAGTGTGCCTCATCCTTATACGGGTTCGGTGACCTCCCTCAAGTGTCCCATAGTGGTTCGTGGCACTCCGCATTGGTGGAGACACGAAGGAGATTATGGTGTGCCATTTGACGGCTATTCGGGGATCACTTTGTGACTCCGCACCGCTCCAACGGAGACGTAGCTTTCATTGGGAAGTGAACTTCTTACTTATGATAAATCATCTGTCCGCGCACCGTAACCTAGGCGACTCGCATCATTTTGCTGCCACGTGCAATGGCAAGATCTTTTGAAAAGATCGAGGAAATCTTCTTGTGTCGGAGAAACCGATATAAGGGCAGATGTCGAAAGCAGTTGAAGGTTTGGTTCCTGATGTTTGAGGTGGACCGACATAATTATGTCAGATAGTTGGTCAACTTGGTTTGGTTTTGTAAACTGGTGTGGCCCTTCATTCGAGTCTGCAGGACCGCACCAGCTTCGGGGACTAATGTCGGGGGGCTACCCCGGGGTACGGTCAAGGTATGGTATAAGCAATGTCCAAGAGTGGACCGAGATACAGTGAAACCGACATAACCAGGCCCAGAAGGGGCCGGGATATGGTGCTGGTGCAAACCGACATAGCCAGACCCAGAAGGGGCCGGGATATGGTGCTGGTGCAAACCGGCATATACAAACCGACATACGAATGTCGGTATCTTCGTATCTTCTCTTATGTGCAGGGGATGACAATCAAGGAAAGGGAATCCGGCATATCCATGCCGGGTTAAAGAGAAGAGGCGCTTTATGCCAGTTGGAAGTCAATGCAACGGTCACATCCCGCCTAACACGGGAGCGTGGCAGGCGGTATGGCGCGGGTTCGAGGTGACCGGTCTCACCTACCGCTGACCACGGGCAACGTGGGAACAGATTACAAGGCATGGCATGGGCAGGCCACGTCCTGTCCGTGGCAGAGGACACAATCATGACCAAGGCGCTGACCTAAGCGCGCATGGCTACAGTGCCGGTATAACGACAAGACCGTAGCTCGGGCTAGTCTATAAAAAGAGACCTTCCCCCTCCTGCGTGAGGGGACGACGACGAGATTCTTGAGAGAGGGACTGAGTAGAGAATGCACTAAGAGATCTTTTCCCCCATAGCTTTCTTCTTCCTTGTGAGTTTCACCATAGCAGAGAACATACAGCTCGAGGAGCACATTTGTATCCTTGTGATCCCAGTATATTGAGACAGACATGCAGGAGTAGGGGTTTTACCTCCTCACGAGGGCCCTGAACCTGGGTAGATCGTGGTGTGCTTTGTGTCTTCTGTGAGCGTATCTCTACGCTCTATCCTTCCCCGGTTCCACCAGCGTCCATCGGCCCCAACTCAAGCCATCATATGGCATCTGCCGTGATACCACCACGACATGTTTCGACTTGGCCGACAAATGCACAGTAGAATCTATAATATTTACTTTTGTGATTTTGGCTCTCATCGCCACCTACGAGTGACTTTTGTAAAAGAAATATAATTAAGTAGGTTGAGATCACAAGATGTAGATGTCATAACTCGTAAGCAGAAATATTTTTCTCCCTAGAGAAGTTGTAGACAACTATCTAAATTAACGAACATTTAATAAATATATTGAAACAAAAGATATCAGAATAATATGGCCCAACAAAGTAGGCGGTGTTAGCACTTGATATTCATGCTATCGCTTGAACATTCGACATAAATAAAGTTGAACTTGAGTGTTTTATATGCATATATCAATTGTCAATTTGTTATTGTGTGAGGAAAAGAAAGAGTTGATAACGTGGGATCCGAAGCGAGCACATGCACCACGTAGCAGGCTTTGATCAAGCATGTGTAACGGCGACCACATCGATACGCTCGTTCTCCGTGGAAACCATCAGGTAGATCCCCTTAGCTCAATTAGTCGGAATTAACACACAACCCTGAGTAGAGGCTTCGGCCTGGGGATTAAACTCCCATGCCACTGCCCTTCCAGCCTTTATTTAGGCCAGGACCTGAGGGCCAAAGCCCGGCTCGTAAGCACCACAATGGGCGATGATATTACGACTTCTCTTTCCTCATTCCGACTTTCGAGCGGGCTTTTGCATGGGCTTCTAGCTCACGACCCACGATCATCAACTCTTTAGCCCTCCACAGCTGGAGTTACAGGCGCGCGCGACCAGGCCTGGCTGGTTGAATGGCGGAGGCGCACATATTTAAGCTGGTGATGGTGGTAATGTGTTAGCAGTGTGGGACTAATTAGAGATGGGTTAACTAAGCACAGCTGCACGGGAGGAGGGTGCGTGGATGTGTTGGTCTCTGGGTTTGCTCCGTTGCGTATGAAGTCCATGATGCATCATGCATGGGCCTCCATATGTTCGAATATGAAACGTTTTTTTTTTTAACATGGGAAGTTCAAAACTCGTTGCGTACAAATTGGCCATGATAATGGTCTAGGTAGTCTCGAGTCCAGCCATATATAACTCGTTCGGCTCGGCAAGGCATGGTACTTTCCAGGAGGAATCAGACAGGGATTGGCCAGTGAATTTTCAAGAAAATGGCAAATGGCGATCCTTTGGTCGTCTAGGGTTTCTCCCATGGTGTTTATGTACTTACTTCGTCCATGGCTCTTGTATAGAGCGTGTCTTCTCAGGTGCCGCATTTTGTAACCCGAGCCCTGCGGAGCTTAAAAAAGGCATTTATAAGTTCAGAAAATTTAGGAAAAGATCTTAGACATAGATAATGATGAACTCCACATTAAAAACCAATCCAAAACTCGTTTTATTAATGTGTGAATCTTGATGCGGTGAATAGTGTATATTTTCAAAACTCAATTTTTTTGGCGTTTTAGTATAGTTTAGAATACAATCGAGTGTTGCTTTGCACACCTACACTAAGAAAAAAATTCAGAACTTTTTGAAACTTACAAATGCCATTCTGTAGCCAGTCTCCGAATCTGCTTATACATAGGGGATCATGAAAAGCAACGTTCCATGTTTTCTACGCACTCTTCCTCGCTTCCGACCAATGCCAGTAGCATGTCCTTATAGCCGAAGGAGGTGTCGCCAACGACGTCGGCGTCATAGTGGTCTTAAACCTGACCTTGTACTCTGCCTTGATCTGCTTCATGCCAACATCGGCCCCCGACATGATCACCTTCAAGTCAAGATCAAGTTTATCAAAAACAGATTTCACATGAAAAACTTGTTGCTTTTTTTTTATACTGAAGGTTTTGTCGGTTATTCTTTTATCGAGAGGTCTATCTTTCTCCATTTGGTTTTCTACCCCTTTGTTGGTATTTCGTGTTTCTCTGTATGAATATCTATATCTTGTGTTAGCTTCAAAACAAGCCTAAAATCATCGAAAAACAAGGTTGGAACGCGAAAGTACGACGATTTCAGTTTCGATGTTCTGTAAGGCCGGACTGTCCAGGCTGCGTGAGGGCATGCTGCGGGAGGTATCGTTGGCCCCTAATTTCGTACGATTCGTCATGGACTATTTCCCTCCAGTCCCGGACTTTTGTTTAGACGTGTCCGGGCTCTGTTTTTACGAGATACTGAAACCTTTTTACAAGCGCCATGCATTTCGCTGCTCATCCAGCCGGCAATGGAGATGGATGACCCGTACCGACCCTGAGAACTCGGTCAAAGGTCGGCGGCGGCGCATGGAGCCCGCTTCTTCGTTGATCCGATTCCCGGCAGCCATCCACTCACTTCATCATACAATCCGCTACTGTCTAAAGCATATTCAGAAACTTTCCCCTGCATGTGCTCAGATGCTCTGCTCCCTGCAGAACGTCTGTCTACACAAAATATTCAATGACATCCATGTCCAAAGGAAAGGAACGAACCTGTAGATAGAACATCCAACGATCCAACACAAACTCGCAAATAGGAATCAATGTAGCGAAATACAACATCTCAATTATCCTTTTGAGAAATGCAAACAGTACAAGGAATAAATATTCAGTTGAATACAAATAAGCGACAATCAGTTTGATGTAATTAAGAGGCAAGCGTACACATACAACAATAATCCCTGGTTAGTCAAGGAAGGAGCGAGTCGCAGTGCTAACTCCTGCCCACCATCAAGCCTTGTTGCAGGAGAAAGAGAAACCCAAGAAGAGCGTGCATGGTCATGCATCACCTTGGAGACAGAGGAGAAACGGTTCGATCAGATAACTAGTAGCACAAAGCAAAGTGACAGTTCGATGTTCCGGACGGGCAGGAAATGCAGCAATACATAACATCCGCTACAATACGACATAAATGCTGATGTTGGAGGCACCTCAATGATCCCTTCATATCTCATCCCGTTGCTCCATAGAAAAAGAATCGACTTCCCTGAAAATCAGTGTCTGAGAATGGCTTAACTCTCTAAATTACTCGTGTGTTGCCGAGTTAATCAAACAATGCTAACATATAGGAGTACTTTACTTCAAGCTATATGCACCTCAAATTTTATTGTGGACACTCGACCTAGACATTTGCAAAGACTTGATTAACGCCTGTTCGTCAGGGAAATCGTAACTACTCAAATATTGCTAGAGCTCCGGATTTTCGATTGAATGAAACATCTGCAGTTTTTGAATCTACATAGATCCACCAAAGTCTTGCTACAACAAAAAGAAAGGTGGAGTATTATGGCGAGCTACAGCCAAACTGGAAGTTAGGAAACTAAGAGACAGACTGGAGTCAGGAATTGGAGGTGGAATTTGAACGTACCAGCTGCTGGACGTGTCTGGTACCGACAATTACCACCAAAACCCCCACACTGTTTGTTAGTAACACTGGATATCGATTTTAATGTGAGCATGGCTGGGATGCATGACGATAGCGCTCCTAATGGCAGACTCTGCGCTTCTCTGTTCAGATTCAGTACCACTCCCGATCCCTACACAGATTCTTTCAAGTGCTAACAAGTGCTCGATACCTGTAGGTGTGGCGCTCTCGTCCTGCTTCCACCCCCTGGCATTCAAATGTAGAGAGAGCCTCTGGAGCTTAGGCATTGCCCCGGCTTTGAAGGTCAGGTGTGGCATGATAATCCAGTAGACAACAAACTGCCTCAGGCTTGCGAATGCTGTCCCATAGATGACAATTGTTTCTTCCAGGGCTCTATTGAACGTTAATTCTAGTTCGATGAGGTCGGGTAACTCCGCGAGAATACCAACATCATCCTTCTCTAGCTTATCAACAGTGATATGCAAGCTCTGGAGGTTATGGAGTTCCCCAATCCAGTTTGGGACCCGGGACATTCGCATCATGGAGAGTCTCATGAGGTTGGGGGGAGGAGGCGACAAGGTTAGTGCCTCAGGTATCCAGGAATCAGGTGAAAATACGTTCAGGGAGTCGAGGTTACAAAGTTTCCCCAATGAAGAGTTTAGAACATCCATGTCCACATCTTCAGAAAAACCGGTTCTGAGATACAGAATTCTCAGATTGGTGAGCTCTCCTAGTCCCTTGATACTTTCGATTGAGGTGTGCAGCGTGTCAAACCATCTTAGACGCTGTAGGGATATCATTTTACCAATGCCCTCAGGCAACAAACACGGCAGGTGAAAAATATGCAGAGACAACAAACACGGCAGGTGAAAAATATCCATTGGGATATAGGACCCATCTATATCAAATGTTTCCAACTTTTGTAGCCCTCTAATTTGTGTTGGTAGCTGGCAGTTATCACAGCCTTCAATCTGTATATGTCGCAGCTGATATAACTTACACAATCCTGACAGGTCGATTTTCCGGTTGTCATCAAGAGAACTAGAACTGAAGTCAGCAATAAAAACTCGAAGATACTTGAATTCTGCCAACGAAGGTATATTCGTGGAGCCTCTCCAGTTTGCAAATGATCGCACTTGTGACATACTAACGTCCCTTGGCAATGTTGCACCATCCAAGTTGAAGAGCATTCGACGGGGCTTTTGAAGTTGTCCTATAATGGCCTCTGGGTTATCTAATACAGTGATAAAATTCTCTTCTGCGGACTTGTACAAGATAAGATCCAACAACATATCATGTACTTTGCAAGTTATCACTGACCCATGCATGTCAATTTGTACAGGTTGAATAAGGCTCATGTTGACAAGCTCATTGAAATAACTTATCGCAGTCTGTTTTGGATTTTGTCCACTTGCTTTACTAACGAAACCTTCAGCAACCCATAGGCTTACCAACTCGTGCCTATATATTTCAGAGTCCTCTGGAAACATACCAAGATACAAGAAGCATGTCTTGAGGTGGTGAGGAAGATTCTTGTAGCTAAGGTTCAAGATCTGTCTCATTGCTTCCAAGGTGAGGTTTGTGCCCGACACTGACACCAAAGAATTCAGTGCATGTTTCCACCTCTCCTTTTGGTTGGAACTTTCACTTGCTAATAGGCTGGATATGCTAATGATTGCAAGTGGCAGACCACCACATTTCTTGAGAATCTCAACTGAAACATCTCTGAGTTGACCTGAACAAGCTTCTTCAGAGCCAAATATCCTACCAAAGAACAATTTCCTTGAGTCTTCTTCATTAAGAGGTTTCATTTCAAGAATGTGCTCGTGGCGACCAAAACAACATGCCTCAGCCAGAGTCTTGATTCTTGTAGTTAGTATTAATCTACTGCCAAGATTATTTTCTGGGAAAGCACATTTAATAATATTCCATGCTGATACATCCCATAGGTCATCGATGATAACCAAGTACCTGCAAGAAAATCAGTACAGCGGGAAGTAAATTAACAAAAAATATCAAACATTTTTCAAATGGTTCAAGGTAGAAGAAAATATATTTTATCAAATTAAATATTAATTCTCATATAGAAGAACATAATATTAAATCTTTTAAGCAAATCCAAGTATCAGAGGCACATGTGAACAACAACAATATACAAAGTAAAAATAAGTACCTCTTGTTTTTTAGATTTTCTCTGACTTGGTCGAGAAGAACATTTAACTCATAGTCATGAAAAGATTGTCCACACCCAAGTTGGGTTAATAAACTATGAAGAAGTTTTGACATATTTGGCTTTTGAGACACCGGCACAAATGCACCACACTGAAATTCCCCCTCCAGCTTATGGTATACCTGATTGGCAAGTGTTGTTTTACCCAAACCTCCGAAACCAACAATCGATATAACCTTGAACTGCTTCTCCTCATCGTTTAGCCAACTGACAAGCTCATTAGTTGGGCCCTCGATACCAACAAGTTTAGCTGCATCTTCATAGAGTGCGACAACTCGTTGGTCAACTGCCACATTGCCTGGTCTAGGGACATCGAGCCTATATCTTTCACGCCGTTCACTTGTTTCACGCACGAGTTTCTTGATCTCCTCAATCTGGCCAGCAATCTGATGGCGGGCTCTCGAATTTTTGAGGCGTTGAATGGTGTCATGGACAAACCCAGATTTTTTGTTTTTCTCCCCAATTTTGCACATGAAGTCATCGATGATATCCTCGATGTCATAAGACATCTCCCTGACCGCGTCCCTCCACCTCGCGGTTTGTTTATCTAGCTCATCCACATATGCAAGGCTCTCTAGAGCATCCTTCATGCTGCTCAGCTCATCACTGATGTACTTAACCTCTTTCCTCAAGTTCTTTAGCTTGGCGAACTCGTCCCCCATCAGGGTGGCCAGCTTACCCAGGAGAGAGTTCATTACCCCGGTAGAAGCGCTCACCATTATTGCAGCCATCTCTGGCTGGACAAGGATCTATCTTGGCTCTCTAGTTATGCTTGTGCTGCACCTGAAACATGTAAACAACCAGCTGAATGAATGAAGTTTGTGTAGCAAAAAGGCCAAGAAACAAATGGGGCCAGAGACTTCAACAGCACATCCATACCATGACAGCAGGTTTTCATTTCAAATCATTTTCAGAGTAAAAGGATAATGCTGTAAGAATTGGTACCTGAGATGGATGAGTGATAAACTTGAAAGGGCGAGTTTGGAGTGACGCCGTCATCCATTCTATTGCAGCCATTACTCCAGAAGTAGAAGTATGCCACATGCAGCCGTGGCACCGTCGGTGCTCCTCTTGGAGGCCTGCTTTAGATCCACCTGAAGTGATGGACCATTGGAAAATCCAGAGTTAATTAACTTCAGGTATTGTCCTCTAGTTTCAGATTCTCTTTTCGAAAGAAAATATAAACTCCAGATCCACCTCGAGATCCAAAACCAGTGAAATCCAGATCCACCCCAAGATCCAAAGCCAGTGAAATTGTAGGGGGTTGAGATGGTGGAAAGAAGCAGCAACAGGGATGGATGGAGCGGAGCGGCTAGCTGAGTAGGGGCGCGAAAAAGCAAGGCGGAGAAGGAAGAAAAGAGTTTTTTTTTACAGGGAAAAGTGAACTTTACTAATCTGTTGCAGCAAGATCGCTGGCAACAGCATGAGATACAAATTCAAATTCTGGTACATCATCATGCCAAAGCATAGTTCCACCCCCCCTAGGCTAGCACCATTAGTGGCTAATACATGGGCCACTGTATTACAGCCTCGTTTACAGTACAGAACTTTATAGTCTAAAAAACTGGTAAGCAGCAGGAACTTTGCCCCCGGAAGAGAACTCCATGGCGAGCCGAGTCCAACTCGGTAGTTTGGAGAGCTGTCTTAAGCGAGGTTGCATCAGTCTCAATGATTATCCGTCCCATGCCTACCTCAGCCGCAAACTCGATGGCCTTCAGGCAGGCCATTGCTTCAGCCTGAAGAGCGTCATGAACATGAGGAAGATGGCCCATACCTGCACCACATACATCGCCGTTACAGTCCCTAATACAAAAGCCCCAGCCTCCCATGCGAGTTTCCTTGCAGAAAGACCCATCAATGTTGATTTTCAAGAAATCAACAGACATCGATTAGTGGAAGGAGCAGGTATAGCATGAGATCTGCACATATGGGAAGTGAATTCTGAAATATATTGAAATGCGGATAAGGCCACCGCAGCTGGGACAGGAGGACGGTCCCCTGCATTTACTGAATTTTGTACATTCCAGATCTTCCAGAGAAGTGTAATGGAGAGAAGACGGAGGTTTGTCGTCTAAATTCAGTATAGTATCAAGTGTTTGTGTAGCATTAGCACATTCCAGCAGCATTCCACGAACAAACTCCAGATTTGCTTCTCGCCAAACTGATTTGGAAAACTTGCATTTGAGGAAAGTGTGGCCACAATCCTCATCCAGCCGGTGGCACATAGGGCAGAGGGTCTCAAGGTCCAGACCTCTACGCTTCAGGCTCATCTTGACGGGCAGACTATTATGTCCCAAGCGCCAAAGGAACATGCTGATTTTCCTAGGGGTATTGAGGCTCCAAATCTTTTGCCATTTGGTTGGCGCACTTGTTGTCGGATTTGCTACAGAAGATGAGGTAGTTTCACCTGCAGCAACATCGAACAACTTTAACCTGAGCTTGTATGCTGACTTGACAGAGAAAACACCCTTTGGGTCAGGATGCCAAGCTGGAAAATCATCAAATCCTTCTTGGATTGGGGTGGTGAGGATCTGTTCTGCATCATTTTCGTTGAAGGTTTGCCTGACAAGGTCATGATCCCATTGTCCAGTGATAGGGCAAATGAGATCAGAAACTCGTTCTAATAGCTGATGACGATCACGGTATGTAGTTGGATGCTACGACCATCGCCCACACGCCAGATTAAGCCTTGTTTAATCAGGTCACGGCCTTTTAGAATACTTCGCCATGTGTATGATATTCCTTCAGTTGGAGAGACATTTAGAAAATCACCGTGGGGAAGTACCTGGCTTGTAATAATTTTGCACACAGAGAATGGGATGGATAATAATTCTCCATGCTTGTTTTGCCAGCATTGCAATATTGGAGGAGTATAGATCTCTGAAGCCTAAGCCACCTTCTTTTTTCGGTTTTGATAGTTTCTCCCAGGAGAGCCAGTGCAGCTTATTCTCTTTATCCATCTGACTCCACCAAAATTTGCAAATCATTGCAGATATTTCATCACATAACTCTTTAGTCAAGTCAAAACATGACATGGCAAAGGTGGGAATCGCTTGCGCCACTGCCTTGATAAGAATTTCTTTCCCAGCCTTTGATAAGATTTTTTCCTTCCATCCTTGGATCTTCGCCCAAATTTTACCCTTTAAGTACTGGAAAATTCTTTTCTTCGCCCTTCCAATATAGACAGGAAGCCCAAGGTATTTTTCATTAGCTCCTTCACTTGTCATGTTGAGGCACTCAAGAATTTCAGACTTCCGAAGAGCATTGCAGTTTGGACTGAAAAGGGCGGTGCTCTTCTCTTTATTAATTTGTTGTCCTGAACAAGCCTCATAGAGATCTAAGATGCGCTGCAACTCGTGGCATTATCACAATCAGCCTTAAGCAGCAATAGAGAGTCATCGACAAAGAGTATGAGAGATACTTGGCGCATTGGGACAGATTTTGATACCCTCGATAAGGCCTTGTTGGTTGGAAATGTGTAGAAGTGATGAAAAGCCTTCGGCAACAATCAAGAATAAATAGGGGGACAAAGGATCTCCCTGTCCGAGTCCTCGTTGTGGGCTAATGATTTCGGTAAGTTCCCCGTTAACCTTAATCCTGTAGGTTACAGACCGGACACATTTCATTAGGAGAGACACCCAGCTAGAATTAAACCCAAGTTTTATAAGCATGGCTTCTAGGAAATTCCATTCCACCCCGTCGTAGGCTTTACTCATGTCCAGCTTGACTGCCATATAGCCATCTCCACTGCGTTTGTGCTTTATAAAATGTGTCATCTCATAAGCAACCAGCACATTGTCACTGATAAGCCGACCAGGAATAAAAGCACTCTGGTTCTGAGAAATTATATCTCCAATGAACACTTTAAGTCTACTTGTGAGGACCTTGGAGACTATTTTGTAGATGACATTGCAGAGACTGTTAGACTATAGATATTTCTTGTAACTCAAGTTAGGGTTAGGGTTCCCGGCCGACCTGGCCTCCTATTTATATCTCTTGTACTCCAACTCGTTTATTATCAATTGTGAGACATTATACAATTCTACATGGTATCAGATTAGATCCTAAACCTATGGGTGCACCGCCCGCACCACCCCGCTGCCGCCGCCGGGCTACTTTGCCGTCCTCAAAGCCGCCGCCGCCACCACCTCCTCCTCCTCTCCCTCAACCTCCCTAGTAGCTCCTCCTCCCACCCAAAACGCCGTCATGGCCACCCCTCTCTCCTACACAGACACCATCACCGACGTTACTCCTTTCATCCCCATTACCCTCGACCTAGCCCAACACAACGACTACCACTGGCGCCATCTATTCGAGGTTCACCTCGGGCGCTGCGGCCTTCGAGACCACGTCGCCGCCGACTCCGTTCCCCGCCCTACAGATCCTCGCTGGGTCACGGACGACCTCGCCATCATCCAGTGGATTTACACCCGCGTCTCCACTGAAATCTTCAACCTCGTCTTCCGCGACTCCGCCACCGCTGCCGCCCTCTGGGCAGCCCTGCGCCAGCTCTTCCAAGACAACGTCGATGCCCGGTTAACACCCTCAACCCGAGATCCGCAACACCGCCCAGGGCGCCTCCTCCTCAGCGTCTACTGCCAGCGCATCCAAGCAATGGCCGACGAGCTCCGCGAGCTTGGTGACCCCGTCCCTAACCGTCAGCTCATCAACATCCTTCTTCAAGGGCTCAGCGACCGGTTCCGGAACGAGGCGTCCTTCATCCCCATGATGCGGCCCCGCCCCACCTTTGCCGAGGTCCGATCCTTGCTCCAGAGCGCTGACGATGCGCAAACGCGCAGAGAGGCGCGCCCTCAAGCCTTCATCGCCGCGCCACGGCGTCGCCCCCTCCTGCCGCGTCCGGCCAGCAGGCGTCCTTCCCTGCCACACCCGCGCCTCAGCAGCAGCCCCCTCCGGGATGGTGTCCCAGCCCTAACTACCGCGGGAAAAACCCGATGTACTGGCCGCTCGCTCCGCTCCATCATCTTCGACGGCACCGGCGCCCCCCCGCTCCATCACCTTCGAGAGCGCCTGCACCAGCACCTCCTGCGCCTGCACCGGCCCCTCCTGCGCTGAACCAGCACCTCCTGCGGTTCCCACTTGGCACCCGCCCCACGATCCATGGACCGGCATGGTTCAGGCTTGGTCCATGCCCTGGCGGCTCCCTCTCCGATCGGTGCCCCACCGGCCTACTCCGGCACCTGGGCGCCCGGCATGCGCCCCCACACCGGCGCCCCTAGACTCCTCGGCTCGCGACCTCTGCCGAACGCCTACCACGCCACTCCGGTCTACTACCCCTACGCCACCGACGGAGGGGGCCACTACATGCAATATCAGCCCCTCCCCTGCTCATGGTGCCTCCACCGGCTGCGCTGCCCCATCATCGGCCTCGACTTCTGCACCGTCACCTAGCTGGGACCAGTCTGCGTTTTTGCAGGCCATGAACAACTTTGCTGCCCAAGGGAACTCAGGTATGGACTGGATTTTCGATTCTGGTGCTTCTAGTCACATGTCATCTTCAAGTAATATGCTGTCCAATTTTAACCCCACACCCTTTTCTTCAATAATTCTTGGAAACGGTTCTTCCATCCCAATTTATTGTACTGGCCAAACCTTATCCCCACACCCACAAGATCTCTTCTCCTTCGTGATTTTCTTATTGCCCCAGCTCTCATTAAAAATTTAATCTCCGTTCGCCAATTCACTCGTGATAATCTTGTTTCTGTTGAATTTGATCCTTTTGGTTTATCTGTGAAGGACCATCTGACCAAAGTGGAGATCGCTCGCTTCAATAGCTCCGGTGACCTATACACTCTCCATGGCGTTCCCACTACTGGCGACCCACCTCCATGACTGCCTCCGTCGACCTCGGCATCATCGTCTCGGCCACCCCAACACAGCCACTTATCATCCATGCTTAGTGAATTTTCAATAGATTGTACTCGAGATAGCCATAATTCTTCAGTCTGTTCTTCGTGTCAGCAAGGCAAACATGTTAGACTTCCGTTTAGTTCATCGCATTCTGTTAGTACTTTCCCTTTCGAATTATTACATTGTGATCTCTGGATCCCCACACTATAGTATCTCTGGCTTTAAGTATTATCTTGTTGTTCTCGATGATTTTACACACTTTGTATGGACCTTTCCCTTACGTAACAAATCGACGTCCACACTATTTTTCTTAATTTCCAACGGTTTGTAGCTACCCACTTCTTTCTTCCCATCCGCTTCATCCAATGCGACAATGGTAGAGAATTCGATAACTTTCAAAACCACAACTTCTTTCTTCAACACGGCATCCTCCCTTGTTTCTCTTGCCCATATACTTCCCCTCAAAACGGAAAAGCAGAACGCTCCCTTCGCTCTCTCAACGATATTGTTCGTACCCTTCTCCTTCACTCTTCCATGCCACCCAAATTTTGGGCTGAAGCCTTGCGCACCGCCACATATTTACTCAACATTCGTCCCTCAAAAGCCAATCCCAACTCTACTCCCTACTACTCCCTATTTCTATATCACCCAAACTATTCCGAGCTCCGCGTCTTCGGCTGTTTATGTTTTCCCAACACCTACTCTACCTCCCCCGATAAACTCTCTCCCCGCTCTATTCCCTGTGTCTTTTTAGGCTACTCTGACGAACACAAGGGTTATCGCTGCCTCGATCTTGTTTCTGGACGTGTTCACATCTCTCGGCACGTCACGTTTTCTGAGCACATATTTCCTTTCTCCCGTCTATCACCTATTGTCTCCGACACTCCTACGTCTCCTACATCTCGCAACCATACCAAACCAAACCAATTCCCGCACCACTACGTCGCGTCAACATCCTCGGCAACCAACGCACCACTTTTCCCTGCCGTGGCAGACACCCCCTCTATTTCTCCTGCCACTCCTGTTCACGACACTGCCGTGGCAGCCGAGCCACCTTTCTCTCCTGCCGTGGCAGCCACCCTGCCTCTTTCTTCTGTCACGCCCATCCGAGACTCTGTCGTGGCAGCCTAGTCATGTTTTCTCCTGCCACAGCCTCCCCTACCAAGCTCACCTCTCCGGCGTCTGTCTCTTCCGCTGCGCCCGACGCCTCTTCACCATCCCCTCCACCACCACCAGCCCGTGCTGTTCTCATTCCCGCTCCCCAAAATGCTCACACTATGCGTACTCGCGCCAAATCAGGTTTCCGTCTTCCTACACAATGTTTAAATCTCCTAGCAACACCCTCTCTCTCGATCTCTCCTCTCCCTAAAACCTACAAAATTGCACTTCTTGATCCCAATTGGGCTGCCGCTATGCGTGATGAGTTCTCCGCTCTCCTTCAAAATGACACATGGAAGCTTGTTCCTCGCCCTCCCTCTGCCAATGTAGTTTCTGGTAAGTGGGTTTTCCGTCACAAATCCACTCTGATGGCAGTCTTTCTTGTTATAAAGCTCGCTGGGTCTGTCGTGGTTTTTCCCAGCAACATGGCATTGACTACGAAGAAACTTTCTCCCCCGTTGTTAAACCTAGCACCATTTGCACAGTCCTCAGTATAGCCGTGTCCTCCACATGGCCATTCACCAACTCGATGTTAAAAATGCCTTTCTCCATGGTTCTCTTCAAGAAACAGTCTATTGTCAGCAACCTCTCGGCTTTGAGGATTCCTCCTCTCCTGATCACGTATGTCTTCTTCAAAAATCTCTCTACGGTCTTAAACAGGCCCCTCGGGCTTGGTTCCAACGCTTCTCCACCTATATTCAAACCATTGGCTTTACCCTTCTCTCACCGACACATCTCTCTTTGTGTATCACACCCCCTCTCACACTGCATACTTACTTCTCTATGTCGATGACATCATACTCACTGCTTCTACCCAAACCTTTCTTGATCATATCATCACTCTCCTTCGTTCTGAATTTTCTATGACGGACCTTGGTCTTCTCCATCATTTTCTCGGCATATCTGTTACTCGTGACTCCCATGGATTTTTCTCTCTCAGCGCCAATTTATTTTAGATATTCTTTCCCGCGCTGGTATGCTTGATTGCCAGTCATCTCGCACCCCTGTAGACACTAGTTCCAAACTTTCCTCTGATGGTTACCCTTATTCCGATGCTCCTCTCTATCGTAGTCTCACTGGTGCTCTCCAATATCTTACACTTACCCGCCCGGAAATCTCCTATTCTGTTCAACAAGCCTGTCTCTACATGCATGATCCTCGTCTTCCCCACTATAATCATGTCAAACGCATTCTTCGCTACCTCAAAGGTACTCTTGATCATGGCCTCCACATAAATTCCTCTTCACCAGATAGTTTGACAGCATATTCCGATGCAGACTGGGCTGGTTGCCCAGACACTCGTCGGTCCACGTCCGGATACTATGTTTTTCTAGGTAATAATTTGATTTCATGGTCTTCTAAACGACAGATTACAGTCTCTCGCTCCTCTGCAGAGGCTGAGTACCGTGCTGTGGCCCATGCGGTCGCCGAGACAGTTTGGCTTCGCCAACTCCTGACCGAGCTCCATCGCCCAATTCAGCACGCCACTATTGTTTACTGTGATAATATTTCAGCTGTCTACATGTCCAGCAACCCAGTGCAGCATCGGTGGACCAAGCACATTGAGATCGACATTCATTTTGTTCGGGAGAAGGTTGCGTTGGGTCAAGTTCGTGTTCTTCATGTGCCCTCTACTGCGCAGTTCACCGACATTTTCACCAAGGGGCTGCTCACGCAATCTTTCTACGATATTCGATCCAGTCTCAACGTTATGGAACCCCACGTTCGACTGCGGGGGATGTTAGACTATAGATATTTCTTGTAACTCAAGTTAGGGTTAGGGTTCCCGGCCGACCTGGCCTCCTATTTATATCTCTTGTACTCCAACTCGTTTATTATCAATTGTGAGACATTATACAATTCTACAGAGACTAATTGGTCTTAAGTCTTTTATGCACTTCGGGTTCTTAACTTTAGGGATTAGGACCACAGTTGTATTATTCCAATCCGCCGGAAGAGGGCCACCATTAAGAACATTCAGAACCTCATTCTTGACATGGTCATCGATCTCCTCCCAAAAACTTTTGTAGAAAATAGCCGGCATACCATCGGGTCCTGGCGCCTTTAAGTCTCCAATGTTCTGCAGAGCTTCAAACACCTCGTCTTCAGTAAAAGGTGAGCAAAGGGATTCATTGATATAAGGTGTGACCTGAGGCTGTACATGCTCTAAAAGTTCAAAAATATTAGCTGCTGGATTAGCTGTAAAAAGTGACTTGTAGTAGTCATAAATATGTTGCTTTAGCTCATCTGCCCCCCAATGATCTGTCCATATTCATTCTTCAGATTTGTAATTTTGTTCCTTTTCTTTCTCTCTGAGCAACAGCTATGGAAAAAACGAGTATTCCGATCTCCATGCTTCAACCAATCAACATGAGCACGCTGTCTCCAGTAGATGTCTCGCTGATCCTCAAGGCGTTCTAATTTATATCTCAAAACATGTTCACGGTGTACAGACTTCTCAAAAATTGTAGCTTTGAGGCAGCGATTTAAATCCTGCTTTGTTTTCTTAATGCGTTTCTCAAGGTCTCCTAGGACATTGCAATTCCAGTCCTGAAGTTTCATAGTAACATGTTTAATTATGTCCGTCACTGAAGCAGACTCATGAAAAGCCTCATTCCACGCATCCTGCACAAGCTGTTCACAACCATCCTCTTGGAGCCATGACGCCTCAAAATGAAAGGTATGATCAAAGTTACGTTCAGGTGTCAGCATAGAACTAGTGTCAAGGATCACTGGACGGTGGTCAAAATGTCATGGATCACCATTAATTACCTTCACAGCTGGATAGATAGAACGCCACTCAATATTTGCAACTGCCCGATCAAGCCGCTCTTTGACATCATGACGATTAGAGTGGTTTCGCCAGGTAAAGATTTCCCCCATGAATCCAAGGTCAGTTAACTCGCAGAACTCAAGAGCTTCACGGAACCGGTCCATGTGAGCTTGAGGTTTTGTGATACGGCAAAGCTAGCCGCAGTTTGTCTAGTCGATCTTTCACGGTACGATTCTAATTCTGATCAGCAAAAATACCAGGAACTCTGTCTCACGTCAACAAGCAGCGGCAATAATTCAGCTAGCTAGCCAACAACAGCACTAGTGACTCAACTAGTTGCGATCGATTAAAGTATTACCAGACAGAAACAAATCAAAAACTTGGGTTACTAGCAGTAGATGCAAACCAAAGCAGAACAACAAGCAAACCCCAGCAGCCGTGGGAATTACTTGGACGATCCAAAGAGAGATCACGTAGCAACTGGAGCAGATCGATCTCCAATCCAACGCACAGGCACAAACCAAATAGGAAATCAACTAGTACACGCAGAACTGGCCGCCAGGAACCATGGCGATTTTCTGTAGTCTTTACTCACCAAATAACTTGTCTGCCCTAGGCTACGACACGGAGGAATATAAAGGTCTAAGGGACCTGACACAAGTATACTAGTCGGACACGTAGAAAGAAAAGGCACAATCGCTAGTTAGAAAGCCAACATGGCCTTTGACTCTGATCTAAATACGTACGCTAGGAGAAAGAAAATTAATTAAAAATATTGGGGTACGTCCACCATTGTGAATACCATACTGTTTGCTTGGGTCTTGAATCAAACAAGAGGATCCATGGACGTTCAACTCTTCAGGTTGCTAGCTCCATACTAAAATCGAATTGGAATTTTAACTGAGCCAATCATAAGGCACTGACTTGGGGTTCTGAATCGTGGCTGCACCTTCTCTGATGGAGTGGTTTTGGCAGTAAACTTTGCCATACCTTGGTGTCGAGCTGGTACCACGTATTTCAAATAACCAGTTTCAGTTTCTGCTAACTCCCTCTTCTCTAATAAACTCTTTGTAGTAACCTTAGACGGTGCCGCATCATCCTCCCTTCCTTGAAGGGAAACCGTCCTCGGTTTCGACCTATGTCTTGCAGACTTTTTCTTGAACACCTCGACAGTACACTTGATATCTTTTGCATCTTTGGGAACAAGAGCATAGAACTCACCCTTATGCATGAACGTGTACCTGTTCGTGCGTCCATGGTGAAGTGCGTTGACATCGTGTTGCCACGGACGCCCAATAAGAGATGACAAACATGTAACGGTAGAACGTCGCACTCCACTTTATCAACATATCCATCCACAGAAAAAGGAACTTTCACTCGATGGGTGACCTTCAACTTCCCCACGCCATTGATCCACTGCATATAGTACGGCTTCGGGTGCTGCCATGTAGGCAAAGAAAGTGACTCTACCACATCCTTACTAATCATGTTGCTTGCACTACCACCATCAACAATCAGCTTGCATACTTCTCCCTTGATGGTACATGCAGTTTGAAAAATGCTACGTCGTTGTCCCGGTTCAACAATGACCTTGTCATCGCGCTCAACCTTATGCGCCATCAAACTCGGCACATTCAGTTCAGGCCAACAATCCACTGCATTACTAGCATCCTTATTGGTAGCATCTTCTAATGGAGGCATCTCATCTTCAGATTCTGAAATATATGCATTATCATTAAGCAAAATCTTCTTCTGATTCGGACACTCACGCATCATGTGACCTCGTCCCCCACACTTATGACAAATAATGTGGCTATGATGAGATGTGCTTGATGCAGCTTGAGAGACTTCCTTAGGTGCAGCATCCATCTTGCTATGCTCAACACCTGCCGGTTTGTACGAAACAGCCGGTTTAGCACTAAACCCACCATCACCATGTGAAGAAACACACCGCGCGCTACTGTAGGCTGGACGACTACCAGCAGCTTGCTTCTCATGAACCCACCGTTCAGCGCGCTCAGCTTGGTGAATCAACTCATGAATATCATTGTATTGCATCAAATCAACACGGTCACGAATGTCTTCATTCAGCCCCTCAAACAGTCGTACCATGGTTGCCTCCGCAGACTCACGTACCGCTGTCCGTATCATTAATGTTTGCATCTCCTTATAATACTCATCAACAGTTTTTGCTCCTTGCACAAGACGACGCAGTTTACTTTGAAGTTGACGAGTGTAACTAGCAGGCACAAATCTGTCCCTCATGACACGCTTCATGTCAACCCATGTTGCAGCTCGCTCCCCATTGCGGTTCAGATTATCCCACCAAACAAGAGCATACTCTGTAAATTCTGAGGACGCAACACGAACCTTCTTTTCTTCGGAATAATTGTGGTTGCCAAAAATCTGATTGACACACATCTCCCACTCTAAATATTTCTCCGGATTAGAACGCCCCGAGAACTCCGGTACGGTGATCTTTATGCGACCGATACCATCATCCTCCCGAGCAGCTTCACCACCTGGGTTACGCCGTGGAGCAGCACCATGGCGGCCCTCAAGACCTCGTCGTGGTCGGGGCTGCCGGCCTGCACGAGCATCCGACAAATCAGAAACATCACCATCCGAGTGGCCTTGGCTGCGCGCTGGTGACCGGGACTGCCGGCGTGGTGCATCCCTTGCCTCGAGACGCTGAACAACCGCGGTCAACCGATTAAGGCTCTCATTAACCACTCGTAAACTGTCATCCCGCTGGCGATCACTTGTTGTCAAACGCTTATTAAACCTGTCCTCGACGCCCGCAATATTTGTAGACAAATCCACAACTTTTGCGCGAAGCTTTTTATTGGCATCTTTGATTGATATCAAGTGTACACGCAGATCTTCAGTGACTTCTGGACCCAAAGGAATTTCTCCTCCTTCCAGATCAGACTCCTCGTGGTTCGACATCTTGACAAAGCAACAAGATCAAACCAGAAATTGCCGAGAGAAAAAAAAAATTCTGCACCGTGAACAACCTTGCTCTGATACCAAGATGATACGGCAAAGCTAGCCGCAGTTTGTCTAGTCGATCTTTCACGGTACGATTCTAATTCTGATCAGCAAAAATACCAGGAACTCTGTCTCACGTCAACAAGCAGCGGCAATAATTCAGCTAGCTAGCCAACAACAGCACTAGTGACTCAACTAGTTGCGATCGATTAAAGTATTACCAGACAGAAACAAATCAAAAACTTGGGTTACTAGCAGTAGATGCAAACCAAAGCAGAACAACAAGCAAACCCCAGCAGCCGTGGGAATTACTTGGACGATCCAAAGAGAGATCACGTAGCAACTGGAGCAGATCGATCTCCAATCCAACGCACAGGCACAAACCAAATAGGAAATCAACTAGTACACGCAGAACTGGCCGCCAGGAACCATGGCGATTTTCTGTAGTCTTTACTCACCAAATAACTTGTCTGCCCTAGGCTACGACACAGAGGAATATAAAGGTCTAAGGGACCTGACACAAGTATACTAGTCGGACACGTAGAAAGAAAAGGCACAATCGCTAGTTAGAAAGCCAACATGGCCTTTGACTCTGATCTAAATACGTACGCTAGGAGAAAGAAAACTAATTAAAAATATTGGGGTACGTCCACCATTGTGAATACCATACTGTTTGCTTGGGTCTTGAATCAAACAAGAGGATCCATGGACGTTCAACTCTTCAGGTTGCTAGCTCCATACTAAAATCGAATTGGAATTTTAACTGAGCCAATCATAAGGCACTGACTTGGGGTTCTGAATCGTGGCTGCACCTTCTCTGATGGAGTGGTTTTGGCAGTAAACTTTGCCATACCTTGGTGTCGAGCTGGTACCACGTATTTCAAATAACCAGTTTCAGTTTCTGCTAACTCCCTCTTCTCTAATAAACTCTTTGTAGTAACCTTAGACGGTGCCGCATCATTTTGGGGCACCACCATCCTTCTCATACTGGAATAATATTTCATTGAAGTCGCCCATACAAAGCCAGGGCCTGAACCTTGGTGTTTAAGATTCCGAAGAACTGTCCAGGTCATGTCCTTGTTTTCTGGATCTCCATATACGCCAGTGAATCTCCATGACACACCACCATCAACAATATCAACATCAATATATAGAAGCTTAGCATCACGAACCGATACTTCCACATCATGTTTCCACAAGAGAGCTAGGCCTCCACTCTTACCATCGCAATTGTACACATCCATATTTGGCATACCGAGCAGCCACCAGAATTTTTCCATGCGCCGTTCATCCAGCTTTGTTTCAGAGATAAACAACATATCTGGATCCTCTCGCTTCTTGACATCCTGAAGCCCACGAGCTGCTGATCGGTTTCCCAATCCTCGACCATTCCAAGCTGCAATCTTCATTGGTCCTGCCCGAGCTGTTCTGCAGCCCAACTTTCAGAGTGTTTCTTGCTGAAAAGGAATTGTTTCTAGTTGAACTTGATGAAGCATATGCCTTCTTTCCAGCTGATTCCACTTATGGTCTTTCAACTCCGATAATGGGCAGCGAGACTGAAGGAAATTGGAAGGACAGTTATAGGGAAAGAAAGATATATGAAGTGGTCTTATAGAACTTTCTGGGCTGCGAACGAAACAGAGGATGAGCAACACCTTCTCAACACAGGGGATGGTTTGATGGCGAGAAAGTAGGGGAGGAGAGGTGGATCTATAGGATTTTGATCTACTGATAGGGCAAGATCATCGGCAAGAAGGAAAAGCGCCGGAGCACCGAGCAAGTTGCGTATCCGAGTTTGTCTCTATTTCGGGGGATTTTTGGATTTGTGGAGGAAGTTAGATGAACTAGAAATTGCTTTACTGGGATAGATAGATCAAGGGAAAGGGAGTTAGATATCAAGTTCAAACAGAGAGGGAATCAAACCTGGGGAAAGATCGAAAGGGAAGCATCAAGAGAAGGGAGACGGCATATCGCCATTCGCCACATGGGACAAAGTCAACTCTGCAAAGCTCCAGTGGGAGAGATAGATCAATGGGTAGAGAGATAGGTATGGAGCTGAATCAGAAAGAGAAACTAATTTGGGGAAGGATCGGAAGGGGAGGATCAGGAGAAAAAGAAAAGAGTTGATAATGTGGATTGAGAGCGAGCACACACATGTACCACGTAGCAGGCTTTGACCACTTAGCAAGCCTAGGTAACGGCTCCGTGGAAACCCTCGAAACCCTCAGGTAAATCTCATTAGCTCAATCACTCGAGGCGTGAACCACACCAGTCCACCACGACACATTGAATGCGGGCTTGGACTGAGAGAATTCAGTACAAATATGCCCTTCCAGCCTTTGTTCAGGCCAGGATCTGAGGGCCGAAGCCCGGCTTCGCAAACCCAATATGGGCCTTGTTACGACTAATCTTTCCCCTCCTTCCGAGGGGGCTATATCATATGAGCGGGCTTTGACATGGGCTTCTAGCTCACGACCCACGATAATCAACTCTTTAGCCCTCCACAGCTGGAGTAACAGGCGCGCGCGACCAGGCCGGGCTGGCGGAATGGTGCAGGCGCACGTATTTAAGTTGGTGTTTGTGTTTGTGTGTTAGCAATGTGGGACTAATTAAGGGTTAGCGGAACGCTGGGGTTTTTTTTTTTGAGAACGGAACGCTGGGTAAATTAAGCACAGCTGCATTAGTCTCCGTTGCATCGAAAGTCCATGATGCATCATGCATGGGCCTCCATACTTTCGTACATGACACATTTTTTAAAACGAGGGAGCTATACAAACTCGTTGCGTGCAAACTGGACTAGGTTAGTCTTTTTTTTTTGAAACACAGTACAACGCAGACGCTCACATACACGAGCATATCCTCACTTTTATGAACGCACGCACGCACACCCTACCCCTATGAGCACCTCCGAGAGATTGAGCCGACGGATCAGGTCTTGAGATTGACGAAGTCACCATGGGCTTCTCGATATAACTCACTCGGCACGGCAGGGTACTTTCCAGTAGGAATCAGACAGGGATTAGTTTCAGATAAAATGGCGAATGGCTATCCTTAGGTCGTCTAGGGCTTCTCCTGTAGCATTGTATAGAGTGTGTCTTCTCGAGCGCCGCGTTTTGGAGCCCGAGCTTAGGCGAGCGTGTTTTTTAAAATTTTCAAAAACGGCGATTGGAAGTTTCAGAAAAATTGGGGGAAATCTTAGATGTAGACAACGATAAATTCTATTAGCATGTAAAAACCAAGGCGGATATTCTATTACAAGAAGAGTAAAAATATCAAATGCGTGGATCTCGGTGCGGTGAACATTGCACACGTGTACCCAAAAAAGGATGTGGGGCGCGCATGCAATGATTCACAGGGCACAGACGAACAACAAAATAACAGAGATTTCAGCTTACAAATCCGAAATTGTAGCTTGCTAATTTTCAGTGGAATAAGAACTAATTTAGAGTTCATTCAACTCCATAACCATCAAAGTACATCTTGATTCGTACACCCTACTAGGGGACTACGCGCGGTCTCCGCCGCGCCCGTGGGCTAATTTTTTTGAATTATTCGTTTGCAGAATTGCTGAAATGCAAAAACCGTCGGCATTTCAGAAATTATTCCTGTTTTCGAATAGGCTAACATATTTGAATTCCTTTTGACGTTCACGTCTAGGAAATACACAAAATTGGAAGCCATGCGGAAATTTGAGTTATGAATTTTTATCGTGCATATTTATTTTCTTGTCCCTATGGAAATTTGACATATTTGTCATTTTATTTTGTGGGCGTATTTGGAATTTTTTGGCTTGGATTATTTAGAGTTATTGCAAAATCATATGAAAATTTGGGTCTATTTATTTTCTTTTGTGGGCATACTAATTCTTTCAAATCACATGGACTGTTGGCATATTTGTCATTGTCTTTTGTGGACATATTTGGAAATTTCAGTTTGCATTATGTAAAATTATGTCAAAATCATGTGAGAATTTGGGGCTATTTATTTTCTTTAGTGGGCATATTTGAATTTTTTAGTATGGAAATTTGACACATTTGTCATTTTATTTTGTGGGCGTATTTGGAATTTTGGCTTGGATTATTTAGAGTTGCTGCAAAATAATAAGGAAATTTGGGTCTATTTATTTTCTTTTGTGGGCATGTTCGAATTTTTTTGCTTGCATTATTTGTACTTCTTTTATATCACATGGACAGTTGGCATATTTGTCATTGTCTTTTGTGGACATATTTGGAAATTTCAGTTTGCATTATTTAAAATTATGTCAAAATCATGTGAGAAATTGGAATTTGAATTGTCATTTTATTTTGTGGGCGTATTTGGAATTTTTGGTTTGGATTATTTAGAGTTGCTGCAAAATAATACGGAAATTTGGGTCTATTTATTTTCTTTTGTGGGAGTGTTTGAATTTTTTTGCTTGCATTATTTGTAATTCTTTCAAATCACATAATAAGTTGGCATATTTTTCATTGTCTTTTGTGCACATATTTGAAAATTTCAGTTTGCATTATTTAAATTATGTCAACATCATGTGGGAGATTGGAATTTGTATTTTATTATCTGTAATTCTTTCAAATCACATGGAAAGTTGGCATATTTGTCATTGTCTTTTGTGCACATATTTGAAAATTTCAGTTTGCATTTTTAAAATTTTGTCAACATCATGTGGGAAAGTGGAATTTGAATTTTTTTAGTTTGCATTATTTTGAATTATTCAAGATCAGATGGAAATTTGGTGTTTAAAAAAAAAACGAAAAACTGACATGGCTGGCCCACTGTGACGTCGGCTGACGTCACAGGGCCGGATCTGCCCGGAGCCGCCCGGAACGGCGTCGAGCTCGCCGGCGGCGCGACGGCGCCTTCCAGGACGCGCGCGAGCCCGCATCGGATGCGGCTCGTCGCGGCCGACCCTTAGGAGGCGGCGCCGCGTCGATTTGGTCGCCGGAACGACCGCGCCGTCCCGGGGACGCGGCGGAGGTCGGCGGGCACGGCGGCGGCGTCTCCGGCGCGGCCAGGGCGCCCCGGGACGCGATTTGAGGCGAGGGAGTAGAGGGATCGCCGGCGGACCTCCTGGTGGCCTCGGATGGGTCCGGGAAGCAGCACGACGGCGGCGATGCGCGCGGCGGTGCCGGCGGCGACCCGCGGGACGGCGGAGAGAGAGATGGTGGGGGGTGTTTTGGCTATTTTGCAAGGAAGTCCTTGGGGTTTTCGCATTTTGCGGTCAGGTCCTTACGCGGGGGTTTTTCGCAAAAGTGTAGGTCACCGGCTGGGAACGGGGTGACCGGCCGGGTACCGGAGACGCGTGGCAGCGCCTGATTGGAAGAAAATCTCCCAGCTACAGTACGCACGCGGGGAGGGCGACGTGGGTTGATCTGGGTAGTCCGTCCCGTGGATCGGACGGCCAGGGGAATCCAGCGACGTGGACGAATGACAGGAGGAGGATCCTTCGCCCTTTTATATATAGTGTAATGAGTTGCGGCTGGAGTTTCAATAGAGATTTTTTCCATTTGTAAGTGGGTGCAACTATCATATTTAAGTTGCACAAGTGGGATGAAAAATACATAATAAAATAATATTCATACGGTAATTTGGAATCTGGTGCACAAAACCGTGTCATGACATCACTTAAAGCTAATTTTCAGTCCAATGTGAATTAGCGAGACAAAAACACAGCGGATTCTTTTATTCCAACGTCACAAATAAATAAATTTTGAAAACAGAAGCCACAGAGCTGCAATTCCGTGACCAGACCCGGAATCTGTTTTGTACACAGGCGATCATGGAAAACATCGTTCCATGTTTTGTACGCACTCTTCCTCGCTCCCGGCCAACGTCAGCTGTCAGCATCATGTCCTTGTAACCGAAGGAGGTGTCGCCGACGACGTCCCGCGTCATGGTGGTCGTGAACCTGACCCTGTACTCCGCCTTGCTCTGCTTCATGTTGACCTCCATCCCCGACATGCATGATCGCCCTGGTCAGTATGTCCTCGTATGTTCCCAACCCCAGTATTGAGTGCCTACTCACATGCACAACACACATGCATGATGTCGGGGGTTACCCGGGTAGGGTCATGTTATGGTAAAAACTATGCCGATGAACGGGCCAGGATACAGTAAAAGCCGACATACCTGGACTCCAGAGGTAACCGGGGTGTAATGTTGGTGCTAACCGACATAAGCAAACCGAGGTAACCAGGGCCAAAAGGAACCGAGGTATCATGCCGGTGTGAACCGGCATGTGCTGGCCGAGATAGGTAGACCGACATATGTATGTCGGTATCTTCATGTCCTCTGTTGTGTGCAGGAAGAGATAACCAATGAAGGAAAGTCCGACATGTCTATGTCGGATCAGGCATGGCGAGGTACCTTGGTGTCGGAGAGCAGTCAATGCTCCTGTCAAGTCCCGCCAGGCACGGGAGCGCCTGGCACGGAGCGCCTGGCACGGGAGCGTGCGGTGGGAGCGAGGTGACAGGTCTCACCTAAACCGCTGACCGCGGGACATCCGGGGAAAAGGCTATGAGGTTAGGCATGGGCATGCCATGTCCTGTCCCTGACAGAGGGTACATTCTAGGTGTACTGTAATGCTGCAGAGGATGGCCATGTCACGTCCTGTCTCTGACAGGAGTACCTTCATGACATACCGTTGAGCGTGGCTACAGTGCATTAAGCGGGGGTATTCCCGTAACTCGGTTTAGCCGACAGGCCTCACCTAAACCGCTGACCGCGGGACATCCGGGGAAAAGGCTATGAGGTTAGGCATGGGCATGCCATGTCCTGTCCCTGACAGAGGGTACATTCTAGGTGTACTGTAATGCTGCAGAGGATGGCCATGTCACGTCCTGTCTCTGACAGGAGTACCTTCATGACATACCGTTGAGCGTGGCTACAGTGCATTAAGCGGGGTATTCCCGTAACTCGGTTTAGCCTATAAATATGGCTGCACCCCCTCCTGCGTGAGGGACGAACCCCTGAGTGACTTTTCACCCCTTAGCTGCATCTTCTACCTTGTGCCCATTTCCATTCTTAGATCGTACAGCTCGAGGAGCAGCTTGTATTGGTGGTTCTGAGATATACAGAGAGAGATAGGCAGGAGTAGGGGTGTTACCTCTACACGAGGGCCCCGAACCTGGGTAGATCGCGGTGTGTTCTTGTGTTTGTGTGTTCATCTGTGTGCTGCTTAGCGCGCCAGCCCTCTCCCGGATCCTCTAGCGTTCATCGGCCCCAAACTGAAGCCTACCCCTAGGCATCTGTTGTTCAACACCACGATAGTTGGCGCCCACCGTGGGGCTAGCAGCGGCGCTGGCTGGTGTGATCATCTGGACGGGTTCCATCATCGACTCCGGCGAGCGCGTCATCTGCGGGCTCATCTGCAAGCTCGGCCAGCTCCTCTGGAAGATATCATTGAGAAGTTGGCTGTGCCGGTGACTACCGGGGCAGATGCTGCCCAAGCAGCCGCTGAGCTAGAGCTGCAGCGTCAGCAGCTGCATCAGGAGGCCATTGAGGTGGCCGAGATAAGGAGGGAGTTCGGAATAACCCTCCGTGAGTATAACCAAGCTCATGGTTTTACCCCAATAGCTACTCATCCCAAGCGTTTAGAAGAAGTGCGTAAAAGGGGCAAAGCCTCAATGCCGAGATTGCTAGAGATGGTAGATCAAGTTCTAGCAAAACTCCTAGTCTTATGTCGGCTGAAAAGCCCAAGTATAGTTCCCCTGCTAAAACTCTTAGAGCCGCCGAGGCAGCAAGAGCCGAGTTGTCTGGTTTATCCGGAGAAGCTCTCCGTAGGCAACAAGACCGGGTTAATGAACTACTAGGTGTAGCTGTGCGGCAGAATGAGGTCTATCTTAAGGATAACACAGCGGCAGGTAGGTCCGGGATAGTTCACTCGGCTAGGGGAGCCAGTGAAAGATCTAAGGGGCAAGCTTCATCTCCGCATGATGGTGGAGGTCGTAACTGGAGTGTAAACTCCGGTAAGAATAAGCAGATGCAGACATATGATCCGGATTATACCGGAAAACAGTTAGCAGGGTAGGCCAATGCTGGCCGAGGTAACAGTAGTCCCGGCATGGGCAACCCGACTGTCAGGAATATTAACTCGGCTGGCCGAGGTCATCCAGCTCGGTATCCGGGGCAGAACCAGTCTCGGCGGCAGCAGAGTGTTGAGCATCTGCAACAGCCACACGGTGTTGGCCATGCGGCCAACCGATATGACGATGGAAACTCGGCAATGGAGAGAGCCGGATACCAGAGGTATGAAAGTGCGCTGGGATCCCGGCTGGGACCTCGCCAGCTGTCAGCAAATGATGCTCGCTACAAGTTGGACATGATCTATATGTCCGAGATGCTGGAAGAGCAAGGTCCACCTGGCCCTGCATGTTTTGGACCTCGGATCATGAAGGAGCCACCGGTGCATCACTTTCAGTTGAACCGGGGCACAAAGACATATGACGGCAGCACAAAGCCGGAAGATTGGCTGACAGATTATGTGTCGGCAGTGCACATTGTGGGGGGAAACCGCCATTGGGCGGTAAGATACATTCCTCAAATGTTGGAAGGGCCAACTCGGATTTGGCTGAACAACTTGCGAGAGAACAACATTGATTGCTGGCTGGACTTTGAGGAAGCCTTTGTTAGTAATTTCTCCAGCACATACAAGAGGCCAAATCGTCCTCAGCAGCTTGCCATGTGCAAGCAGAGGAATGATGAAACTGACCGAGACTACCTGACTCGATGGCGTACTATTCGCAGCTCCTGTGAAGGAGTTGTTGAAGCGCAGGCCATTTCATGGTTTGCACAAGGATGCCGACATGGCTCCATGCTCTGGCAGAAGTTGCAAAGGTAGATGCCGGCCACTTTGGCCGAGACAATCCGGATCGCTGATAGTTATGCATTGGGAGATCCGATGCAGCCCATGCTGAACTCGGTGGAACCAAGTAGAAGGTATCCGGTGAATAATAGAGCCGGACTAATCAAACAGAATGATCGCCAGACTTCGGCAACAAGAGGAGAGAGCCGGATTACCGGTATGGCTCAAACCAGGTTGCTGCGGTGGACCAAGACCAGCCAGATGCCGGTAGTAGCCAGCGTCCTAAGAATAATGGCCCAGCATGGGGCCCGAATCAAGAGGGGAAGAAGCCATGGAGTTACCAGAGGAAGCCCATCACTTATGAGGCTATGTTGGATGGACCCTGCAGCTTCCACAACCAAGACACCCTTAGGCCGGCGAATCATACAACTCGGCAGTGCGGCTGGTATCAGCGCGCGGCGAGGGAGGGAGGAGGAGCCAGGGCAAATCAGGCTGGTGCACCTCAGAGAATTCCACCGAGGCAAAACTTACCGCTTACTGGGGCAAATGCTATCCCGGTGAATCCACCTGCTCAGAGGCAAGCAGCCCCGAAACCTGTGAATCAGGTGAATGTCGGAGGGAACAACAACAATGCTGGCCCCAACAGGCAGGGAGAGTATCCCCAGGGAGATTACAGAGAAGCTCATCAGAGCTATGTGGTCTTTGTGACCGAGCCAACTGATAAGAGGAGTTTGCATCGGCGCGCACTGGAGGTGAACGCAGTTATGCCGGCAGTGCCGAAGTTCATGCACTGGTCCGAGCAAGAGATTAGTTAGAGTAGGAAGGATCATCCTCGAGTTATGCCAACTCTCGGAGGTTATGCCCTGGTGGTGGATCCGACATTCATTGGACCCACCATCAATGTCAGGTTCACCCGAGTTCTCATTCATAATGGGAGTGCTATCAATATCATGTACCTAGACACCATGGTGAAGATGGGTATCTCGATGAACATGCTGCAGCCGAGTAGCACAACCTTCCATGGCATAGTGCCAGGTGTCTCATGTGCACCCATGGCAAGATCTGGGTGGATGTCTTATTTGGCACCAAGGACAACTACAGAACTGAGAGTATCCAGTTCGAGGTGGTGGACCTCGAGAGTCCATACCATCTTTACTTGGCAGGCCTGCGCTGTCCAAATTCATGATATCGACACATGTGGGTTACCTCAAGATGAAAATGCCGGGTCCTAATAGCATCATCACCATCACGGGTGATTACAAGCGTGCATTGGAGTGTGCCTCGGCGGGATCGTGCTTGGCCGAGTCACTGATTATTGCTGCAGAGAAAAAGAAGATTCATGAAGTGGTGGCGTTAGCTCAGTCCGCGCAACTCGGCATGCCGGGTATGTCTAACCCGGAGCAGAATGCAACTTTCGAGGTGCCAAAGGAGACCAAGAGGATCAATGTTGACCGGCATTCCCGGAACACAACGTCATCATCGGTTCCGGGTTAACCAAGAAATAGGAAAGCGAGCTCAGTCACTTCCTCCGTGAGAATCGGGATATCTTTGCATGGTCGAATCAGGACCTGTCAGGTGTTCGAGGGAGTTGGCTGAGCACTCTTTGTTCGTCAGACCAGACATGAAGCCGGTAAAGCAACCGACACGACGTCTCTCGGATGAGAGGAGGAAAGTAGTAGGTGATGAGCTGACCAAGTTGCTTGCGGCTGGTTTCATCATGGAGGTGCTGCACCCGGACTGGTTGTCTAACCCGGTCCTGGTAGAGAAGAAAAAGGATGAACCACTACAAGAAATATGCTAACTTGTGACCCTCGATATTGGTAACAAAAATGGTCATGAACTGTCATTTATGACCTTTTTGTGACGAAAAACGATTGGTCAAAAGATGAGCGTCACAAATGGCAATATGTGACCTTTTTTTGGGATTGGTCACAGACGGTTGTGACCAAAACTAAAGGTCACAAATTTTATGACCAACTGTTTTGGTCACTACCAATCTGGCCAGTCCACGTCAGATCCAACGTGGCAGAGATGATGTGGCAAAATTGTGACCAAATGACATGGTCGTAAATCAGAATCAGCCCAGTCCAGTCCAACCGTCTAAATGGGCCTGGCCCAATAATTCAGCCCATTTAATGTTTTTTCTATGTAATTCGAACAGCTATATGGGCCAAGCCCAACAATTTGGCCCTTTTATTTTCTGCGAAGTGGCCTTCTTGGTCCAACAATTTCTAACTATTGGGTCCCAGTTGTCAGGTTCTAGACAGTGGGTCCCAATTGTCAGATTCTGCATAGTGAGTCCCAGTTGTCAGTTTTTATAAGCGGGTCCCAGTTGTCAGTTTTTTGTGCGTTGGTCCCAGTTGTAAGAATCACATTCTCCATAAGTTAAATTTTTCAGTATTTAAATTGGCACATAAACAAAACACAAGTGATATTCAAATAACAGCAGACAAATTCAGTCTGGAGCTTCTGCTCTCCAAATAACACATAATACAATGACAATCACAATCACAGTTACAATCTCTACAAGTGTAATAATTAGGTACTCCATGGAGAGACCCCTTCAGCATGGAGCTCCTTCGCATCACAAACTGGGCACCCGCTCCTGTCATATGAACCACATGCCTTCCTCGCCTCCCTGACAAATGAATCAGCAGAGAAAAAACAAAAACACTGGAGCCAATATATTATGAACAGACCATTGAAAAAAAGGACATAGTTCTCTATAACACATATTTAGCTAGTTCTTTTTGTTCATAGCGAGTGACCAAATGGTACAAAATGGTCATAGATCTATGACCAATATTTTCAGGGTCACTGTCAAAAGGTCATAGGATAGCATATTTCTTGTAGTGAACCTTTAGTGGCCAAGGTGTGGCGCATGTGTATCGATTTCACGAACTTGAACAAGGCATGTCCTAAGGATCCATTCCCGCTGCCTCGGATTGATCAACTGATCGATTCCACAGCCGGGTGTGAGCTGTTATCCTTTGTAGATGCGTATTCTGGTTTTCACCAGATACCTTTGAACCCTGCAGATCAATTGAAAACTGCTTTTATTACCCCGTATGGGGCTTACTACTATCACGTCATGACCTTTGGCTTGAGAAATGCTGGTGCTACATATCAGAGATGTATGCAGAAATGTTTGCATGAGCAAATAGCCAAAAATGTGCAGGTGTATGTCGACAATATCGTCATAAAAACTAAAGATAAATCCACTCTGATTGATGATCTCAGGGAAACATTCATAAACTTGAGGAAATACCGGATGAAACTTAATCCGGATAAGTGTACATTCGGTGTGCCAGCAGGCAAGTTACTCGGTTTCCTTGTGTCAAGCCGAGGTATCGAGGTAAACCCGACAAAAATCCGTGCTATTGAGAGCATGAAGTTACCAACATGTCTCAAGAGCGTGCATAAATTCACTGGATGCTTGGCATCCTTGAGTCGATTTGTTAGCAGGTTGGGAGAAAAGGCTTTGCCTCTATACCATTTAATGAGAAAGAGTAACAATTTTGTGTGGACTCCGCAAGCAGATGCGGCATTCACCAAGTTAAAAAAGATGTTGGCAACTGCACCGATACTAGCCTCACCATTGCCCAAGGAGCCGATGTTGCTCTACATTGCACCACTAACAGAGTTGTGAGTGTTGTAGTGGTGGTGGAGCGAGAAGAAAATGGGAAAACCGTGCAGAGGCCGGTATATTATCTAAGCGAGGTGCTCTCGTTGTCCAAGCAGAATTATTCTCACTACCAGAAGATGACGTATGCTATCTATCTGCTGCTAAGAAGTTGAAACATTACTTCCAGGAACATTCAATCACAGTGGTATGTGAGGCTCCTATCTCGGTGATCATCGGATGCAAGGATGCCAGTGGCCGAGTAGCCAAATGGGCCATAGAGGTGTCCCCTTACACACCACATTATGAAAGAAGAGATGCCATTAAATCTCAGGCACTGCCGGATTTCTTGGTAGATTGGGCCGAGATGCAGTATGAACCACCACTGCCTGACTCCAATTATTGGAGGATGCACTTTGATGGCTCCAAGACTAAGATTGGATTGGGTGCCGGAATAGGTCTTACCTCGCCAAAGCGAGACCAGCTGAGATATGTACTGCTGATTGCTAGGCGTGCCTGCTCGTTGGGAGACCCCAAGAGGAAGGTTTGATGTAGTCTAGCAGCAAGTTTTCCCTCAGTATGAAACCAAGGTTTATCGAACCAGTAGGAGCAGCAACTCTTCTGAAGGTTGTTGGCGGCTCGCACGGCGCAACACGATCACCAACGTGGAATCTGCACACAACACAATCAAACTACTTTGCCCCAACGAAACAGTGAGGTTGTCAATCTCACCGGCTTGCTGAAAACAAAGGATTAAACGTCTCGTGTGGAAAATGAGTATTAAATTGCAGTGAATGAAAAAGGAACAGTTTGCAGTTTGTGGTTGTTTAATCAGTGTGAAAGAATGAACCGGGTCCACAGTTCACTAGTGGTGTCTCTCCATAAAAGATAATTAACATGTTGGGTAAACAAATTACAGTTGGACAATTGACAAATAGTGAGCGCATGACAATGCATAAATATGACATGATGATTACTATGGTATTTAATTGGGCATTACGACGTAATACATAGACCGTTATCCAACAGCGTCTATGACTAATAATCCACCGCCGGGTTGTCATCCGAGTTCCCCGTTGGTATTAAGTTGCAAGCAACGGATAATCGCATTAAGTAAAGCGCGTAATATAAACAAACACATATGCCCGTGGACATAGCATCGTTAGGTTACCCCTAGTGGCAACAGCACATCCACAACCTTAGAACTTTCTGTCACTGTCCCAGATTAAACGGAGGCATGAACCCACTATCTAGCATAAATACTCTCTCTTGGAGTTACAAGCATCTACTTGGCCAAAGCATCTACGAGTAACGGAAAGCATGCAAGATTATAAATAACATAGGGCATAGATTGATAATCAACTTGACATAGTATTCAATATTCATCGGATCCCAGCAAACACAACATGCAGCATTACAATAATATGATCTTGATCATGTAGGGCAGCTCACAAGATCTAAACATGATGGCACCAAGTGGAGAGACAACCATCTAGCTACTGCTATGGACCCGTAGTCCAAGGATGAACTACTCACGCATCACTCCGGAGGCAGGCATGGCGATGTAGAAGCCTCCGATGAAGATTCCCCTCTCCGGCAGGGTGCCGGGAAGAGGTTCTGGACCCTCCCGAGCTAGGGTTGACGGCGGCGTCTCTGGAACTTTTCGTGGATATTGGCTCAGGCACTTAGGGTTATTTTCTCGGGGGAATAAGTAGGCGAAAGGGCAGCGGCTGGAGACCCCCGAGGGGCCCACACCACCCCAGGGCGCGGCCAAGGGGTCAGACGTGCCCTGGGTGCATGTGTCTCCCTGGTGGCCCTCCTCTATTTCTCCTTTGCTCCATCTGGTGTGTTCTGGCAAAATAGGGACTCCCGTGAAGTTTCGTCCAATTCCGAGAATATTTCCAGACTAGCTTTTCTGGAATACAAAAACAGCAGAAAACAGGAACTGGCGCTTCGGCATCTTGTTAATAGGTTAATCCCAAAAAATGTATAAAAGTGACATAAAGTAGATGCTAAACATGTAGCAATTGGTATAAAACAAGCATGGAACATCAAAAATGATAGATACGCTGGAACCTCGGGCGGAAAATGAAGCAGCCGATATACTGTCCAAGCTGAGATCATCTTGGGATCCAATTCCACCCGGCATATCATTGGAGCATCTGAGGAAGCCATCGATCAAACCATCTCCAGAGTCCGAATCAATATTTATCCCGGTGAAACCGGAGTCTGGAGCTATGCCCATGGACGTTGATATTGGCTGCATTTGGGAAAACCCGGGGACTGCTTGGCAGAATTCGGGGACTGATTACTCAATGTCGGAGGAAACAATGTCGGTTGATCTCATGGAGGTGGATGATCCGGTATTTCCTGTGCATCCTGTGCCGGGATGTGCACAACCTATAATGGCGTATATGATGGATCGAAATTTGCCAAATAATGAAGTTGAGGCCAGGCAAGTGCAAAGAAGATCCAAGGCATACACCATCATCAACCAGGAGTTATACAAGAGAAGTAGGACCGAGGTACTGCAACGCTGTGTTGAGACGCAGGAAGGGCAAGATATGCTCCTGGAGATTCATCAAGGGGAGTGTGGTCATCGTGCTTCATCAAGAGCCTTGGTGGCTAAAGTATTCCGGCATGGATTTTATTGGCCCAGTGCTTTGAATCAGGCAGAAGATATCGTCAGAAAATGTGAGGGATGACAGAGATTTGGTAAGAAGATTCACCTGCCAGCTTCGGCACTCAATACAATTCCAATCACTTGGCCCTTTGCAGTTTGGTGTCTAGATATGGTGGGGGAATTCAAGCCAGCCTGAGGTAACATGACTCATATGCTGGTAATGGTGGATAAGTTCACCAAGTGGATCGAGGTGAAGCCAATCAGGAAGTGTGATGGCCACACAGCTGTGTCCTTTTTGAAGGACATCATTCTGAGATATGGTTACCCCCATAGCATTATCTCGGATAATGGCACAAACTTTGCTGTGGGAGAATTTGCTCGGTTCTGCGCTGAAAAGAGAATTCGGTTGGACATAGCCTCGGTGGCGCACCCGGAGGCAAATGGGCAAGTGGAAAGAGCAAATGCGTTGGTGTTGGCTGGCATAAAAGATCGGTTGATTGAACCACTGTTACGAACTCCGGGATGCTGGATAGAGGAGATACCAGCAGTATTGTGGGGTCTAAGGACCACACCAAATCGTTCAACTGGCTATACGCCATTCTTTCTGGTCTATGGAGCAGAAGCGGTCTTGCCGACCGACCTGGAATATGACGCACCGAGAGTTGCATTGTACACTGAAACCGAGGCAAAATAAGCTCGGGAAAACGGCGTTGATTTGCTCGAAGAAGCAAGAGAACTGACCTTGTCTCGGTCAGCGATATATCAGCAAAATCTCCGATGCTATCATAGCCGGAAGATCAGCCCTCGGGTATTCCGAGAAGGAGACTTGGTGCTTAGGCTGGTGCAACGTTCTGCAGGCCGACACAAATTGTCACCTCCATGGGAGGGACCATTCATTGTGAGCAAGGCTCTGCACAATGATTCATATTATCTTATAGATGCGCAGGCACCAAGGAAAAAAATGTAATGGACAAATCCGGAGAGGAGACCAAACGACTCTGGAATGTAGCTCTACTCCGACCCTTTTACTCATAAGGGCAATGTATGTATCTCAGTTTCTTTTGAATAAAATGCCGGCACTCCGAAAAGAAATTCGGGGACTGCCTTGTCCATATGCATGTGTTTTATCTCAATTTTGTTTATGCTGTTTGTATGTCGGATGGTTTTTTGACCTCGTTTCAAAGTTCAAGTAATGTATGCTATCTTGTTGTGATCTTGTGACTCGACTGACGAACGCCAAAATGGCAGTCAAGAGCAGAGGTTATGGTGTGTGGTAAACATGAAAACAAACTCGGGGACTTGGTTCAAAAATGATCCGACATACGTTGTTTACTAACCCGGTTTTTTTGTTCCTTTTCTTTATGTCGGATGACTCTGAATCTTACCTCAAAATTTACAATACTGTATGCTATAATTTTGGTCTTGTGACTCGACTGTCGAACGCCAAGATGGTAGACAAGAGCAAAGATTACTAAATATAGTAAACGAGAAAGTAAACTCGGGGACTTGATGCAAAGTGATCCGGCATTAAGCCGTTTTCATTAAGAATAGCAAAATAAGAGTAGCACTGCGAAATACTTAAGGGTATATATACATCTGCACCCGGCATTCCGGGGATTTAATAGTTCATCTGGTAATAAGTTCAGGCAGCTGCAGTGGAGGAGCTGGGATTAGCGGGCGCAGTCTCGGCAGCAGGAGAAACTTCGGCTGTTGGAGCAACCTCGGGTGTTGGAGTGGCTACCGAGATACCGGTAGTATCAGAAGCTACTCCCGGAGGAATGTCGGCTCCTGCGGGTTTGATTGCGTCGGCTGCTGCATCGGTGGCAGTGTCGGCAGCTTCGATCTCGATCTCCTCATCAACCTCCTCCTCGTCATCTTCGTCCTCCGAGGCGTCTTCTTCATCATCGGAATATGCTGGCCCCGGAACGAAATGCCGGGTTTGAGCATAACCAGCCATAAAGGAAGCGGCCTCTTGCGACGCTCGATCTGCACCGGATCTTCAGTCCATTGTGAATGGGCGCGCAGAGATTTCAATGCACTGAGGTCGATGGCCTCATACCAAGACAGCACAAATGTCAAGGCTTGATCCGCTCCGGCACGAGCAGCAGAAGATCTCCACTCTCGGAGCCTAGTCTCGGCCCCCGACAGGCACTTGGACAGTTCATTAATGGTGGCTGGGGGCTGAGATTCTGGCCATAAAGCTCGTAAGCTCGAATGCCGGCATCAAGAAGTTCAGTGCCGATGGCCTTCAGAGGAGAGATGCGGGTATTTAAGGCCGTCAGATGATCTTCGATGTCCCAGACATCCGAGATTGGGCCAGCCTCGGCTTTTTAGCTCGTGCCTTTTCGGTGGTCTTGGCTGCGGCGATCTGGGAGTGGGCAAAATGTTCTGAAGAAAGGAAAACTGTCACCGAGTTAAGTCATATGCAGCATATGGATAATGTCGGTAAAAGCAAAAGAAATGAGAAAAAAGATAAGGGAAACTTACTATCCATCTCGCGATTGAGCCGGGTGAGCTCGGACAGCCAACGACCACTTTTAACCTTGAGGGCATCCAGTTCTTCTTGTGCCGAGGTAGCACGAACCTCGGTCTCCTCGAGGATTTCCTTATGCTTTTGAGCATGCCCTTCCTTCTGCAGCAGGGCCTTCTCCATTTCGGTCTTCTCGCCCCGGACCAGAGCAAGTTCTTTCTGGAGCCGAGACACTTCATCTCGTTCCTTCTGGAGGGCAGTGGCGTGCGCGGCGTCCTTGTTCTTCAGCATCTCCTGCAGCTGCTTGTAGAGCTCTTGAGTTTGTGGTGGTCAGGAGCAGCTTCTGAAATACTACAGTCCGAGCATTGGTGCAGTCCTGAAAAAAGCAAAGTGTTAGTATGATTCTTTGAAGATTCATGCCGAGTAAAACTCGACCCGAATCTCGGGGACTGGGTCTCGGATTTTTTGAAGTTGATGGTGGAAATTTTGTGAAGATCCGCGCCGAGTGATCTTTACTCGGGTGAGCGTCGATCACTCGACCCGAATCTCGGGGACTGGGCATTGTATATGTTTCATATATTGCAAAGGAAAGAAAGGTGTGGCCGAGGAAAATTTACCTCGGCGAGCTTGCTGACTCGAAGGGTCGCAACTTGCAAGTTGTGCATGGACTGAGCGAGTGCGCTGGGTTCAGCTGGATGTTGGATGGCCGGATTTGCAGAGGAGACCTCGCCAGTGTCGGCGGCATTCCAATCCATATGGTACTGCTCCTCCGAGCCCAAGCTATGTCCGTTTGAGTTCGAAGCTGAGGAAAACCCCAGCTGCCAGTGGAAACTCGGGAGAGAGAGGCAGTAAGAGCTTGGTGGGCCGGTGTAGTGGTTGGAGTCAGCACCACTTGTTTCTCCGGGTTAACAAGTTGTTTCCCGGTGGCCACTTGTTTCGGTGCTGACTTGCGCGGTGAAGTAACTTTCCGAGTTGGTAACTCGGTGGACTTTGTAATGGACTTCGGCGGTGGCTGCTGCGGTCGTTGCTGCTGTTGTTGCTGTTGTTGCTGTTGCTGCTGCTGCAGTTGCTGCTGCTATTGTTGTTGTTGCTGTTGCTGTTGTTATGATGATGGTGCTGTTGGTTCGGGGCTACCGGAATGTCGGCCCGCGGAATATCGGTGTCCGCTGTGTGCGCACCGAAGCCAACATCTCGGTCGAGGACCAAGACCTCGGGACTGCTTTGGCCTCCTCCAGGCGTGGCACCAAATGTCGGCGGCGGTGTGCCGGCCGGAGTTGTGCGTGCCGAGTTAGGGCTTGCCCTTGCGGGGCTAGCAACTCTAGTCTCGGGTGACCGAGGCACCCTGGATGCCGGAAGAGGTGAGCGCATCGAGGATGCGCTCTGAGGCACTTGGAGGGCAGCACTGCATGGAGATAGAAGAAGTTGTTACTTTATGAAAATGTTGTCTCGGTAAAAAGAAGAAAGAGAGCAAGCAAAGAATATCTTACCCTTCTGTGGTCGGCGGCTGCTTCCTGCCCCGGGGTTTAACTCCCGGTTTCTTGTTCACCTTCGTTTTCTTCGCCGAAGGAGCCGAGGTTCCAGAGGTCCCGGTACCCGAGGTACCGGACGCTGCACGTTTGCGGGATGTACCTCGGGAGCTCTTGGTACTTGGAGCTGTGCCAGCCGGGTCAACTGAGATCCAGGTTTGTGGGGGAGCATAGGAGATGGGAGGAGTGTCAATTGGGTCTAGAATTTGACAGTCATCGTCGTCATCATCTAACCAATCGCGGATTGAAGCTCGGGCTCGAGGCTTACCCGAAGCAGGGGCTTGGGCAGCAGGAATCGGAACGTGGTCCTCATCGTCCGGGTCTTCAACCTCGGTGACGTCCGAGTCCAAGTCTGGGCCCCATTTCTCGGAAGGCTGCTCTCCATCCTCGAGGGTTTGCCGGGTGAATTTCTGCAAGGCAAGCAAGTAAAACCGGTTTATTCCGGAAGCAAACGTGAGGCTGACACAAGAGCAATCTCGGTAGGCAATGTATGTCGGAAGGATGGATAAGGAACTTACTTGCTCCGGAAGCCGAGTTCGATTATGGGGCTCTACTCCCCATTCCCATTCTTCGGCCATCCGTGTCCTGGCAATGGCCTTGACACGTCTTTTGACCTCGGGCTTGCTGAGCTCGTGAGTACTGATCCGGGTGGGATCATATTGGCCACTCATATGGCAGATTTTGTGGATGCGGCTTTGGAGGGGGAGAACTCGGCGAGTGATAAATGTCCTCAGGAGATCATCAGCAGTCCACCCATCTTTCAGGAGCTCGGCGACGATCCCGTGGATCTGGTTTATCTCGGAGTTGGAATCCTTGGGATCAAGGGACCAGTTGAGTTGGTTAGTGGGGGTTCCTAGGGTAAATGCCGGTAGGTTGAGGAGATCAACATGATCCGGACTCTTCACATAGAAGAATGTCGCTGCCACTTTCGGCAGGACTCCAGGCCCAGGATGCGAGGAAAAATAGAGTTTCTCCGAGGTATGATCGTCGCCGCACCGCATGGAGTCATCTCCTTGGTGCCGCCCTTATTATCCGGGTCCGGAATGCTCTGCTTCCGAAGCTGGATGTACTTCGCCTAGAGCTCAACACTGGGCCAGAGCTCGAGGTATCCCTCGGAGAAAGAGACGTATGCCGACAGCGCGGTGATGGCATTTGCTGGAAGGTGATGAGGTTGGAGGCCGAATTTGTTGAGGAAGGCCCGAAGAATTTGCTTGCGGGGAGGCCGAAGCCGCGCTCGAAATGCGCCACAAAGACCACCCATTCATTGGACTCCGGATCTGGCTCGGCCTCATTCCCCGGGATTCGACATATAACCTCGGCGGGGAGTCGCCGAGTCCGAACAGCCAGTCTATCTCGGATTGAGAGACATCCGAGCCCTCCCATCCTCCGTGACTTCCCTCCTCGACGGTTGTGTCGGCAGGATCCGAGGTATGGCTAGATGACATCTCGGAAGGATTCTGAAAAGAGGCAGAGTTTCAACCGGGATAAGTATCTTAGAATATTTTAGCAACAAGGGGGAAAAGAAGTAATGGCGGGAAACACAAATCTGCGGCTCAGAGTTTTGCGGAAGGATCTACGGAGAAGGAAAAACAGAAGATAAATGCAAGATTTATGGGTTGAATCCAAAGGAGCACGGTGATGAACTAGTGCAAAGCTAATAAAAAGCACGGTGAAGAAGATCTAGAAGAGGTCTAAAGCGGATGAACTTAGGGTAACAACGAAGAGGATGAGCAAGTTCATCTGAGAGGATGAACAAGTTCATCGCGGAAGATGAACATGTTCATCGGCGATGTTAAGGGCAATGATCGTAAGAAGCGGATTCGACGGCGGCGCAAGAAACTCCGGTCGTCAGCGGCGTGAGTGCTCCGGCGTCGTGCGGTGGTGGAGAGCGCTGCGCGGCGGCGATGGGCGTGGAGAGGTCAAGGAAAGCGAGGAAGAAGAGGAGGAGGCATGCGCTCCCCTATTTATGGGCAGGGGGTGCGCACGGTTAGCGAACCGTCCCGCACGATCTCCTAAAGGATCGTGGGGATTAACTGCGCGTGGCGCGTGCGGTTGCGGCAAAAGCGGCCGCACGATGGGCCAAATCGTGGGTTGCAAAGTGGTAACCGCATGCAGCGTGATTTGGTGCGGTTGCGGGCGCGGGATCGAGGAGGCACACCAGGGTCAAAGCACTTGAGTGCTCTGTGGACTTGACGGCCCATGGGGCCCGCATGACGTGGGAGACGTGCGAGACGTGCGAGCAGTGGGACGCCTGTCCGCGCGTGCGAACCGAGGCATCAAGCAGAGATTCACTGCCACGTGCTCTGATGAGATCTAGAGAGATATTGAAGAGATTTGTATATGTCGGACAAGCCGGCATGACATCCAGTATCGGAGTCAGTTGGAGAGGAAGTTAGTGGATTTTCGGTTGGACCGACATAGTTATGTCGGATGCTTGAAGTGGTTATTTTGGTTGTTTAAAGCTGTTGTGGCCCTTCACCCAAGGCTGCAGGACCGCACCAGCTTCGGGGACTAATGTCGGGGGGCTACCCCCGGGTAGGGTCATGTTATGGTAAAAACTATGCCGAGGAACGGGCCAGGATACAGTAAAAGCCGACATACCTGGGCTCCAGAGGTAACCGGGGTGTAATGTTGGTGCTAACTGACATAAGCAAACCGAGGTAACCAGGGCCAAAAGGAACCGAGGTATCATGCCGGTGCGAACCGGCATGTGCTGGCCGAGATAGGTAGACCGACATATGTATGTCGGTATCTTCATGTCCTCTGTTGTGTGCAGGAAGAGATAACCAATGAAGGAGAGTCCGACATGTCTATGTCGGATCAGGCATGGCGAGGTACCTTGGTGTCGGAGAGCAGTCAATGCTCCTGTCAAGTCCCGCCAGGCACGGGAGCGCCTGGCACGGGAGCGTGCGGTGGGAGCGAGGTGACAGGCCTCACCTAAACCGCTAACCGCGGGACATCCGGGGAAAAGGCTATGAGGTTAGGCATGGGCATGCCATGTCCTGTCCCTGACAGAGGGTACATTCTAGGTGTACTGTAATGCTGCAGGAGATGGCCATGTCACGTCCTGTCTCTGACAGGAGTACCTTCATGACATACCGTTGAGCGTGGCTACAGTACATTAAGCGGGGTATTCCCGTAACTCGGTTTAGCCTATAAATATGGCTGCACCCCCTCCTGCGAGGGACGAACCCCTGAGTGACTTTTCACCCCTTAGCTGCATCTTCTACCTTGTGCCCATTTCCATTGTTAGATCGTACAGCTCGAGGAGCAGCTTGTATTGGTGGTTCTGAGATATACAGAGAGAGACAGGCAGGAGTAGGGGGTGTTACCTCTACACGAGGGCCCCGAACCTGGGTAGATCGCGGTGTGTTCTTGTGTTTGTGTGTTCATCTGTGTGTGCTGCTTAGCGCGCTAGCCCTCTCCCGGATCCACCAGCGTCCATCGGCCCCACTCTTAGCCATCCTATGGCATCTGCCGTGATACCACCACGACACATGACAAGACAATAAAATAAACAATGAGAGTGGTCGATCGGATCGCAGGATGGGCCGATGTGGCGGCACACACCCTCATTGCCCGAAAGGTGAAATTTGCCATGCTTGGCGGTGACGGCAACAAATCAAATGCTCACTGTCACTAGAGTGACAACAGTAGTACATGATTAAAAACTAGCTAGCATTTGATATAATTTTTTAATTGACATATAACATACTGTATGTATGTACTCTCTTCGTTTCTAAATATAAGATGATCTACTATTTTTGAGATTCACATGTATCTGAACACCTTTTAATGCGTATATTTAGCCATTTAAGTCTATATCTGATCAACACGAGAAATAGCTAAAACATTTTGTATTAGAAATAAGGGGAGTGGTGTGTGTGTGTGTGTGTGTGTGGGGGGGGGGGGGGGGGGGGGGGGGATATGCCTTCCGTTGTGTGTTGAATTGATGATTACACCGGTCTTACTTCAGCAGACTAATGTCGATCGATCGAGAGCTATATGAATGGCACGACCGACAGGTATATATGGCGTTGTAACTTCGTTTATATCTGAACGATTGGTTACTTTCATCATAAGAATCCGATCCCAACAAAGGACGGTGTTAGCACTCAATACTCATGCTATCCGTTTAGCATTCATGACAAACAAAATTGAGCTTTAGAGCTCGTTTAGCACTATTCATTTCATTTCATTTCTATCAAATCAAATGTCATATGGAAAGTGAAATGACAAGGTTAGGAACATGAATTGGCATGACATACAATAGGTATGTGCTGGAATTCCAAATGAAATGACATGTCCAATTCCATGCTAACCAAACAGATTAGACATGGAATCACAAATGAATTTCATGAGTCCGGCTCAAAATGATGGATCCCGTAGTGTTCTTATTCGCAACATCAAAATTGTTATTGTGTGAGAAAAAAAGAGTTGATAATGTGGGTCGGGAGCGAGCACATGCACCACGTAGCAGGCTTTGATCACTAAGCAAGCCGTGTAACGGCGCTACCCTTCGAAACATGATGAAGGGTTCGTTCTGCGTGGAAACCACCAGGTAAAATCCCCTTAGCTCAACATCGAGGAGTAAACCGCGAGATCGATGGGCTTTCGGACTGACAAATCCAGACCACTAATGCCCTCCAGCCTAATTTGAGGCCGTGACCTGACGGCCAAGCCCGGCACGTAAACTTATCGTAATCCACCAATATGGGTGGTGGATTTTCCTTCCGTGCGCGGGGTTCACATGGGCTTCTAGCTCACGTCCCACGATCATCAGAACTCTTTAGCCCTCCACAGCTGGAGTGACAGGCGCGCGCGACCACGCCAGGCTGACGGAATGGCGAGGCGCGCTTATTTAAGCTGGTGTCGGTGTTAGTGTGTTAGCGGTGTGGGACTAATTAGAGCTGGAGTTAATTACGTCTGATCAATTAAGCATCGGATGCGTTGGTCTCTGGGTTTGCTCCGTTGCATCGGAAGTCCATGATGCATGGGCCTCCATATGTTTGTACATGGAATTTCTTTTACTCATGGGAACTTGAAAAGTCAAAACTCGTTGCGTGCAAATTGGCCATGATAATGGTCTAGCTAGTCTCGAGTCCAGTCCAGTCATAGAACTCGCTTGGCTCGGCAGGGTACTTTTCAGTACTCCGTAGGAATAAGACACGGATTGTCCCATGAATTTTCAGAACAATGGCAATTGGTGATCTTTAGGTGTCTAGGGTTTTTCCCATGGTGTTTATGTTTTCGTTCGTCCATGCCTCTTTGGCGTTGTAGAGAGCGTGTCCTCACGTGCGGCGTTTTGGAGCCCCGAGCTGTAGGGAGCTCTCTTTTTGAAAAATTGGAAAAAAGACATTTGAAAGTTTCAAAAAATTCAGGGAAACACATAATAATGAACTCAATTGGGGCACAAAAAGTAATTTGAAATTCAAGACTGAAAAATCACAAATGCGTAGATCTCGGTGCGACAAACAATGCATGTTTTCCAAACTTGAAATCTTGTCAGATTTATTATTTCTATGTAGCCTAAAATACAACGAATGTTGCATTGAGATTTTGCACATCGGTAGAGGTCAACATTAGCTACACCTAAAAATTGTATTCTAATTCTCCTGAAACTTACAAATGTCGTTTTGAAATTTGTAGAAAACAATTTGGGGTGTCCGGTGTGTTCTCTGCTTAGTAAGTTTCTTCTATCTAATGGTTATACACATGTTGAAAAAAAGAGTGTATTTTCGAGAAAAAGAATGTGGGATGTGCGTGCAATGATTCAGGGGACACAAACAAACAACAAAATATTGGTCATTTCAGCTTACAAATCGAAAATTGTAGTTTGTTAATTCTCAGTGAGACCTAATTTAGAGCTCATTCAACCCCATGACTGTCGAATTGCAACATGATTCGTGCATCCTATGAGTTGCGGATGGGATTTCAAATAAGATTTTTAAGTTACAAGTGGGTTGTAAATAAAATTCGTTTCATGCAGCATTCACAAATAACTTTTTGTTCACATACACAAAACCATGGGATGACATCACTTGAATGAAAATTATGCTAATTCTCAGTCGAATAAAAAACAGTGGATTATTTTATTGAACGTCACAAATAAATCAATTTTGAAAAATGGAAGGAACGGAACTCGGAGCTGTAATTCTGTGACCAGTCTCCGAATATGTTTTGTACACACGCGATCAGCATGGAATGCATCGCTCCATCTTTTCTACGCACTCTTCCTCGCTCCCGACCAACGCTAGCAGCATGTCCTTGTAACCGAAGGAGGTGTCGCCGGCGACGTCCCGCGCCACCGTGGTCTTGAACCTGACCCTGTACTCCGCCTTGATCTGCTCCATGTCGATCTCCGCCCGCGACACGATCGCTCTGGTCAGCATGTCCTCGTACGTCCCCAGCCCCAGTATCGAGTTCCTGATCACCTGAAACAACACACATGGATGCTAGGTTTATTTACAAATTGATCAAGAGGGACCTGATTTATCCATCCATGTGATTTATGTACCTCTGCAAAGTGTTTTTCAGGCGATGTCAGGCACCAGACGGCGCTCTTCAGCGTCTTGACGAACTGGCTGCTGCAGTGGCTATCGATGTCCTGAAAGAACAATCAAGGGAATGATTTTCTTGTTTCATTTTCCCATCCATCATGTTTGTCTCTTTCATGGATGAACTGTAGTACCTCGACGAAGTCTGTTCCGTGATCGTCTCTGTACCGCTGGAGCGTCGCCCCGAGCTGGGCCTTGCTCCGGGTACTCACGATCCGTATCACCTCATCCCGGTGCGGCTCCTTCTTCCTGATTGCCTCCGACAGCTGAGAAGCCTCCATCTTCGCCACGTCCTCGTCGACGTGCTCGCCGCCGTAGCGGTAGGAGCTCACGAGGCTCACCAGCATCTGCACCGACCCCAACAAGCACAGTAACATAAGCTGGAGTTCCTGTTTGCCGTGGAATATCTGTGTCTGAAGCGGAGCCTTGCCTTCTTGAGAGGTTGCTGGAGCTCGGCGGAGGACGCGATGTCCTCCTCGACGGAGGAGGCGAAGAGGGCGAGGTAGGCGCGCCGGACGCCGACGAGGTGGTCCGGCCCATACGCACACGCGACCTCGACCAGCACGGAGAGGTGGTCACCGTCTCTCTGCTTGAGCGCCCCGTGCACCAGGTTCGCGTCCCTCTCCGCGGGCTCCATCGTCCACAGGATCATCGCCTTCTGAGAAATTAAAAGAAGCAAGGTCGTCAGCAATGATTTCTATCTGTTTCCCAACAGCCGTGTACGTGGCGCGAGAGTGTACCCAGAAGTCGAGGGAGACGGGGCAGCGGCGGGAGAGCCTCTGGCGGAAGGAGTTGAGCATGGGCTCCCGGAACAGAAAGGCGTAGGTGCGGCGTATCGCCATCCGCTGCGCCGCCGTCCTCTGAGTCAGTACCCGGACCAGGGTCTCCTTGTCCGCCCGCCACCCTGCACCACCAAAAAAGATCACCATGTCAGCAGGGTTTATCACCTGCAACATCAAGAAGCTGGAACCCAGTAGAACCAAGGCGAGCAAGAGCAATGCCTTGGAGCGCCTTCCTGATGCTCTCGGCGTCGTCGGAGGCCGACTGCACGGGGCTCGGTATGGTGATCATGGCGGGCATGATGATGATCGGAGAATGAGCAGCCGGCGGCGGAAGGTAATTGTTAATTACGATCGTCGTTCAGCCGCTGCAACCGTGACACAGGATGATATGGCGAAGATCACGACCAAATTAGGGAGGGAGTACATATAGGGTGACGCAGAGGAGGCACTGAAATAGCTCAATACACAGATCATAATTCATAAAGCATTCTCCCTCTGCCCACCTGTAAACTAGTGATGTTCTTTAGCAGCGTTATGGGCTTCGGTTGTCGCCACTTCTCAGATCTCAGCGATGGAACTTGCTTATGCGCTAAGCTTCCATGCGAAACTTCGTTCAGCAACTCGCTCGCAACACCGACGAATCTATCCGGGAGCTGCGTTTCCATTATTTTGCCACACTTTAACAAAGTTCCAGAAAAGAAGTTCTCCCTTCACCATTTCTTTTCCATTCTTCCCCTGCCGAAGTAAAGCAGTGTCACAAGCTTACAATACTGCAGTATATGCAGAGCACGGCTACCATGGTTTGAACGAAAATGCAACATCACAACTAACATGATATCCACCAACTATCCACACCCTTCATTTTATCAAGATTCGTGCAACAAATTCATCAACGAATTTTCAAATGTCAACGAATTATCAATAATTGATGGATTTATGTAACATGAATTTTAGATTTATGTACTAACATGAATTTTCTGTGCATGCATTGAAAAAAATTAAAACCACGCGTTAACATATTTTTTAGTTTTTTTAACACATAAAATAGTAGGAATAATATGGTTCGTTGGATGCATAATCAACGGTCATGATAAGTGGTGGAGATCCTAATAGTTGTGGGAAAATCGCGTTGCGGTTTGAATGATGGAATTGTACAACCAGTATGGTGGCTAGTATTTGCTCAGCAAATATTAACATGAAAAATTCGACCATAAAAAGTTGCAAGTGGGGGACAACCAAAAGGAGAGGAAGCTTTCTCCCAGGCTCCCAGCCTCTCCCGTTTCATCACACCACAAACACAACACAAGTTAAAATAACACACATCAACAAGAGTAGATCTATACAAATTAGTTAATAACCAAAGAGAGTTGCTCTATCTATCAAATTACTGAAAAACAAACGAAAACCAAGATTACAACACGCCCAAAGAATAAAACATCACATGCGACATAGTTGGAAGCGTAGGCTTGACACGTCACACACTATTGAGGAGAAAAAACTGTCGAGGTTGCCCGCAAGTGTTACCATCGATCACCCCATTTCCCTTGATGCAATAATTAATGACTCCGGCTTCACCACATATGACACTAATGAACTGCTCAAAAATATCACACGAAATCTAGGCTTTTAATCTCGTGCGATAAACCGTATGCGAAGTTATGGCCTCTGAGCGCGGGTGGAAACCTCACACAAAGCGATAAGCCATAACACATGGAATGCACAATACGCCGCCGCCATGGATGGACGGAACGCGTGGGGAGGGAGTTGATTGCACAGAACTACCACAATTGTGGCTAAATTCCAGAATACTACCACTTTTTGGCCGAATCACAAACAACTACCACATTTGGATTGGTTTTTTGCAATGTGCACAAATCTACACCTACGATCTAAACCAGATTTGACAACGAATCTGACAGCAGGACCCACCCCCAAATTGGTGACGAGGCATCTAGAGACCGCCGTTAATTTTAGTTATGTGGGGCACACCGCCAGGGCACATGGGGCCCACCCATCAGGATGACGTGGCACTTTTGTCTTTTCAGCCCAATAAAAAATCAATATATGCCCAAACCGAAGTTGGTGGCGCCCAGAACGCCCGTGCCGCACGGCTCGCCGGCCGACGCTCGCGACGGCTTGGTAGGGATGACGGGGTCCTGAGGGTTCGCGCGTGTTCTCGCCGTGCAGTATACCTCGATGCCCCCGGCGTCGGGATCCAGATACCTCGATGCCCCCGGCGTCGGGATCTCGACGTCGGCATTGAAGTCGGCGATGCGGTCGAGGTCCGGCACGACGCTCCTGTGGTCATCGAAGAGAGTCTACAAGGGTGTGAATCGTAGAGGTGGAGCTTTTGTGGCTGTCCTTGAGGCTTTGCATTGATAGACGTCATCGGAATCAAAGAAGAACAGCCACGTGGCTCGGCTTCGTCAAGGAGGTTCTCTCCGGTGGACTCCGGGCTCTTTGGAGTGGCGTGGGAGACTGTCCACGTCTTGCTGCTGCTCCTCCGGTGGAGTGAGTATACAACCATTGATGAAAATTAAGAGCATCTCCAACAGCGGCGCTACGCTTCGGCGCGCTAAATATTTTTTGCAGCGCCAGCAAAGCGTTTTAGCGCACTGGGCGCCTATTTTGCTTTAGCAGAACGCGCCGCAAGCAGCGGCGCCAAAACTCCAGCGCGCGCGCCCAACACAAACAACATTTGCACCCAAACATACAACCAATAAGATCAAACATACATAAAATAAATCAACAATAAATAGTTTAGTTATTATTGCAACACAAACAAATATTTTTTGTTGAATACAAATAGTTCACCAAACAATAGAATGAATAGTTTATCGACAATACAACAATCATACAACAAACATACACCTTCAACTCATTGTTGCCCATTCCACGTCCACCACTCCTGATTAGATCCTTTTGAAGCTCATCATGCTTCTCGTTACGTCGAATGACATGATAAGATGCAAGAAACGGGCCACACTCTGAGCCCTCCTCCGCACTAGCACGGGATGTCCCATCAACTCATTGTGAGTGTAGTCTAAATCTTGTCGCGCTTATTCTCGATGATCATATTATGCATGATCACACAAGCGGTCATGATGTACCAAAGCATGTCTTGATCCCAAAATCTAGCCGGTCCTCTCACAATAGCAAATTGGGGTTGCAAAATCCCAAATGCTCTCTCCACATCTTTCCTAGCCGCCGCTTGAGCATTGTGGAAATCAAGCATTTTCTTACCTTGCGAATTCTTAACCGGCTTCACAAATGTTTGCCACTTTGGGTAGATGCCATCCGCAAGATAGTAGCCATAGTTATATGTATGGCCGTTTGCTACAAACTCTACCAGGCAAGTTTGACCTTTTGCAATCTTATTCATGAGTGGTGACCGTTGAAGAACATTGATGTCACTGAGAGATCCGGGCATACCAAAAAAAGCATGCCAAATCCAAGTCTCATGATCGGCCACCGCTTCAAGGATTATAGTGGAATCCTTTTTATAGCCTTGGAATTGTCCATGCCATGCCGCAGGACAGTTCTTCAACTCCAGTGCATACAATCAATAGTGCCAAGCATACCTGGAAACCCCCGTGAGGCGTTGTACTCCAAAAGCCTAGCCGTGTCTGCAGCATTGAGAGCTCTCAAATATTCTTTACCAAATACTTGCACAACTCCAACTGCAAACCGCTTGACACACATGATGGCTTGGCTCTTACCCATGGCCAAGTGGTCATCAACTAGATCCGCCGGAATACCGTATGCCAACATACGCAAAGCGGCGGTCACCTTTTGAAAGGTGCTATGTCCTAGCTCTCGGCGGCATTCCCTCTGTTGTTGAAAAAACCGATCATGCCTCGCTAACTTCTCGCGATGTGTTTGAACAAGTCGATGCTCATCCTAAAACGGCGCTGGAAATATGACTCAGGGTATGTGGGATGCTCCACAAAATAGTTCCTCATCAATCTTTCATGAGCACCGATCCTTTCCCTACACAATTTCTGACGACCAAAAACTGAACCACCGTGCTTCGGCTTTTTGTTGGCATGGATAGCTAGGATCATTGTGACATCCTCGTCCTCTTGAAGATCAAATTCTTCGTCGGAAGAATCGTAGGACGAACTCATCTATACATTAATTTACACTACTTTAAATCTACAAACTAAAATGCACCAAATTCATCTAAGAAATCAAAGTTCATAGCTAAAATATACCTTGCAAGTGTTTTGTCAAACATCTTGTGCGCGCTGGAGGGGTGGTGGCGACGAGGGAGGTCGAGCAAGCAGCGATGGCGCGCTGGAGGGGTGGCGGCGAAGAGGGAGGTCGAGCAAGCAGCGGCGGGGTGCTGCTGAAAAGCGACGGAAGCGCCGGCAGCGTCGGTGACGGCGGGGCCCAATTCAAGGGCGCGGCGACTTGCGCGCGTCCATAGAAAGTGGCGGCGCGCTGGGAGGAGCGGAGGAAGCGCCGACGGCCGGTAAATCGAGCGCTGGATCGCCGGAGGAGATGGGGGAGAGGTGCGGGCGGCGGCGCGAGCGGCTGGGTGTTTCAGATCTGCCGGTTGGTCAATTCGCGCACAAGTTCCTTTTGGCCGCGCGCTCTGGACTCGACGCACCAAATACACCGCGGAGAGTACCGCTTCGTCCAGCACGCTGGACGCTTTTTTGCGCGCGCGGAGTTATGCATCGACCACTGGAGCACTGCATTCGGCCGCGTGCGCGCTATATTGACGATTTATTCGGCGCGCGACTCATTTAGCGCCGCTGTTGGAGATGCTCTAACACGTGCAAAAACACACACACGTACACGATCTCCAAATCCAAAGCTAAACATCAAACGATAGGTGGTCGATACACACATGCCGGCCGGGCCGATCGATCTCAGTACTCCGCGCAAAAGACTTCCTCGAAGCGCTGCAGATTCTCGGGCTCGAGTGCCAGCAGCACGGTGATGCCATCGTCCCTGTTGGCGCGCTGCGTCACAAATGCCATGCCGCTGAAATGCATCTCCGCCGGGAAGACGAACCGCGGTCGCCCCCATCCAAAGTCGGCGTCGTATATGGGCATCCCCAGCCAGCTCACTACCCACAGGTCTGACTCCGACATGCGTAGACCTTGCGGCCCCTTGCCGTCCTTCTCGTGCTCCACCTCCAGGTGGTCGATCGTCGACCGCACGTACACATCGTCGACGTGCTCCGCCCCCTTCTTGATCACGTCGGCCACGTTCGCCGACGGCTCGGCGAGGACGTCGTCCACCTTCATGGACACGAGGGCGCGCACGATGGCGTTCCCGGAGAAGTGAAGCGGGAGTGGTGGCTGGAGACGGTGGCGGACGTTGGCCGGCCCGAGGAGGCGGGTGTCGGAGCCCGGCGCGAGCCCACGCGCGACGCAGATGCAGCGTCAGAGGTGCGCGGCGACGGCGCCATAGGTGGACACTCCGGGCGCGCAGCCGGACTTGAGGTTGGCGAGGAGCTTGGGTGAGATGGAGTAGACGCGGGTGGAGAAGGGGACGCGGTTTGGGTTTCCGGGCAAGTAGACCTGGTGGTCCATCTCGGCACGCGGCGGTGACCGTGCGCGGAGCGCCGTGCGGTCGTGGGTTGGCGGCGATGGGCACGCCTCGGACACGGTGAGGCCGCGCGCCAGGCCTGTCCACGTCTCGATGAAGTGGGCAGAGCCAATACCGTCCATGGGAACATGGTGGAGGGCCGTTCCCAGCACCACGCCGCCACACTTGAGGAATGTCACCTGCATATGCACAAACAAGCAGCAGCAAGTAAGTCAGCATGTTCAAACCAAAAATAAATAAATAGATTCAACATATTCGGTTGTAGAAGTATGTTTATTTATATATATCAAAAGTAGGTTGAAAATCATGACGAAATAGGCCGTAGCCCCGCAATATTAATATAGCAACAAACCGATACAACCAACGAGAGACACGGCTGGGGCGACAGCCAACACACACCCAAGAAAAGGAAAAGAAGAAAGAAAAAAAAAACGACATAGGCGGATTGATTAAGCGACGGTGACACGGACCGCTGCGCCCTCTCCGACGATGTATCACCACGCTTCTAGCACCGAATCGACGAGTACCAAGCAGCACCTTCAAGAAGGAAAGCCACACTGCTGCCTGGACAAGCGCACTGGTCCTAGGGTTTCCCCCGGCACAGAGGTAAGCGGATGAAGGTTAGCCACGACGCCCTTCAGGAAGGAAAAATGCCACCCAAAGGCGGCACCGCGTCGGTGTCGGATGAACCGAAAAGGATTTCTCCCGCAAAACCCCATCCACAACCCCGAACGATCCGTAGCAAAGAGCCCCGCGAGGATGAGCCTCGACGCCACCAGACTAGCCGCCCACCAACATGCGCCAAACGATTCCGTAGCCACCATTGTCGTCTCACCGAAGTACCCGCCACGAGGTCTGCAAGACGGAGGTGAGGAGAAGGATGAACCAGGTCAACAGTACCGCAGCCGAGCGGGAGGGAAAAACCTTCACCGTCGAGGGCGGTAGTCGACCGGACGCGGCAGCAGAGCAAACCAGTCCCCGTCAGGTCTGCCCGGGCCCAGCGGGCCCGTAAAGCCCCCACGGGGGCACACCAGTCCTAATAGGGTCCGGTCGGACCCAGAACGGGTCCATGAAGCTCACCGCCACGCTGCAACAAGGTCGGCCGCCGTCGCCGCTGCCCCTACCATCTCTACCACACGCATCCAACTGCAAAACGCACATCGGGTCCGGCCGGCCCGCCCCAACCCAGATGGGCCCAAGCGGGCCCAGATCTGGGCCGCAGGGTACGGCCGGCGCCGCACTGGTGCACGCCGTCGCCGCTCACTGCTCCGCCCGCAGGCCCGCGTCGCCGCCGCCGTCACGCAACCTCCTGGCCTGAGCCGGACCGCCGCCGCCTGAGAGCATCGCCGCCGGGCCGCACGAGCCCCATCTCCAACGGATCCTGGCGCGGGGAGAGGAAATCCGGTGCCGCCGGCACCACCAGGGCTGCGCCCCGGCAGCCCCTGCCGGCGGCGGCGACGAGGGAGCACGGAGAGGGAAGGACGAGGCGGGGGAGCAGAGATTGCGCGCGGCCGCCACGAGGGGTGACGGGCGCGCACGAGAGGGAGGGAGCGGTTCGCGTTTTTTCCTTTCACCGGTCGTTGAAAATCATGTGCAACTCCAGTTCAAGAAATATATAACCATAAGTTGCAAATTTGTAAAAACAAAATTTTCTTTTCGAGGCAATTCTACAAATAAAATTATATACGATTTCTACAAGGTGGTATATGTAAACGTAGATAGAGCAACACTGATAGTCTATTCAGTATCCACACTTATAAATGGGTGTCTCCTATGTGTATTTATTTTCGTCTAGATGTCTCGACGACCATTTCCTATTAAGGATTGTATGGTAGAAGCATCGTATACAATCTTATACTATATACAAAGAAATTCTTGCCAATATTTATATCTTGAGAAACAACACTATACTATGGTGGAAGTCCTAACATTAATTATAAGGGAACGACTATATGTAAGGCGCCTTATATTTGGCATAACCGTAAGACGTTATTGTTAATCACCAAACTCACGCATGCATGCACATGCGCGTTGACCGTGGCGTTAGCTCTTGCATGCACTACTCTTGCATGCATTAGAAAACAAAATTGCTGATGTCATCCCGCATTAAATGCGAAATTAAAAAATTCAAAAAGTTTTGTAGCCCAAACCGTTTATCCGATTGAGAATCCGTTTTCACCGTTAGACTAGTCGCGTCGAGATCTTTGAAACTAGATCCCATGTTGATATGTTCCAACAACTTTTTTTTTTACCCGAAAGTTATCACCCTCGTATAACATAAAAGTTACCAAGGTTTGAATACATAAGTTACCCACCGTATTAGCGATTAGTTCCGGTACGGTACCTATCTCATGCATGCACTAGAAAACGAAACTGCTGACATCACCACGCATTAAAATGCGAAATTTTGAAAATTCAAAAAAAATTGTAGCTCAGACCGTTTATCCGATTTATGATCTGTTTTCACCATAGGACTAGTCGCGTCGAGATCTTCGATATTAGATCCCATGTTGATATGTTCCGACAACTTTTTTTCGGACCCAAAAGTTACCACCCTCGTAACATATAAGTTACCCAGGCTTAAATACGTAAGTTACCCACCATATTAGCGATTAGTTTTAGGGTTTAAATAGAACCATTTTTTGTTGTTCTTGTGGAATTTTACGAGGTTTAAAGTTACCACATCACTTTGAGATGGTACATTTATCGTGTATAAGTATTAGGATGATAACTGTCGATTTCATAGTGAAACTACACATAAAAAATGGGCATTATATTCGTAACTATTATTTAGAGCACACGGTAACTAAATCAATTTCGTGGTGGATAACAACACTATGAAAACACATTGGCAACTTTATCAGTACTAGGTGGATAAATCAATCAGTATTGAGCGGTAACTATTACCGAGAGAGTAGGTAACTTTATCAGTAACATGTTGGTAATTTTATCATGAACACATGAGTAAATTTATCAGTACATGGTGGGTCACTATTACTGGCAGAGTATGGTAACCATATGAATTTCGTGGTGGATAACTACATCATGAACACATGGATAAATTAATAAAAACTGAGTGGGTAACTCCATCTGTATTGGGTGGCTAACTATTATCGAGAGAGTATGATAACTAAATTGATTTCGTGCTGGATAACAACACTATGAAAACACATTGGTAACTTTATCAGTACTGAGTGGGTAAATCAGTATTGGGTGATAACTATTATTGAGGGGTAGAGTAAACTATAACGATTTTGTGGTGGATAACTACACATGGAAACACATTCATGGGTAACTTTATCAGTATTAGGTGGGTAACTCCATCAGTATTGTGTGGTAGGTATTACCAAGGCAACATGATAAACATGGGTAACTTTATCTGTACTGGGTGGTAAATTCATCAGTATTGGGACGATAACTATTACCGAGAGAGTATGGTAACTAAATTGATTTTGTGTTGGATAACCACACCATGAAAAACACATGGGTAACTTTACAATACTGGGTGGGTAACTCCATAAGTATTGGGTGGTAACTATTACTGAGAGAGTAAGGTAAATATAACGATCTTGTGGTGAATAACTACACATGAAAACAGATGGGTAACTTTATCGGTACTGGGTGGTAACTCCATCAGTATTGGGGTGATAACTATTACCAAGACAGTATGGTAACTACATTATTTTTGATTTGTAACTCCATCAGTACGTCGAGTCGGGGATCTTCGGGTGTCGAGGAAGTAGTCGACATTGGGAAATTAGATGAAGTTGTCGTCTCATCGTTGTCTTGTCAATGTCGTGGAAATAGTCGACGTGGAACCGTAACATCATCATCTTGTCGGTGTCGTGTAAGTAGTCGAAGTGGTAGCAGATCTTGTCGGCGTTCGAGGTACGCACGCACACAGCCACACACCACACCACACAGCACACAACCACACAGCCACACACAACACCACACCACACCACACCACACCACGCAGCAAACTACCCACATCACACCACGCACGCACACGGCAGTACAGCACCCACTGCACCACGCACACGCCCGCTGCACCCCATCTTTCATTCTCTCCTCTCTCCCTTATCTTCTTTCTTCTCTGCCGAATTCCATCTCTACCGCAGCTCGCTGCTCCCTCCTCCCGGCCATAGCTTCTCCTTCTCCCCTCCGAATTCCATCTCTACCGCAGCTCGCTGCCCTCTCCCTCCACGCCGTATCCCTCCGAAGTTCCGACCAGTTCTTCCCCTAGAGAGGCTCAAGGAGGACGGCTACGGCCTACGGGGACGCGGCCGGCCCAGCCCCAGCAGCAGCTGGCGTATCCCTCCACGCCGCCGCATATCTTTCCCTGGAGTTCGCCGCCGACCCGCCCGGAGGAGCACCGCAGCGTCACGGGGCCGGAGCAGCGCGTGGAAGGAGGAGGATGTGGAGCGGAGGGGATCGAGGAGGACGGCTACAGGGACGTCAGACGTGGCCGCCCAGCCACAGCAGAGCAGTGGCTACGCCGGCGAGAGCCGGGGCAGAGCTTGGCGGCGCCCTGGCCGGAGATGCAGGAGGCGGGAAGGCGAGCTCGGCGAGGTCGAGCAAGAGGGCAGGCGCTGCCGACCTCTGGCCGTGGCGGAGGAGGGCGGGCGGGCAAGAACGACCGGGAGCTGGGCCAGGAGCAGCGCGGTGGTGGAGGTGGTCGAGGGCGGCGCCGTCGGCCGGGAGGCGGCGGGGCGGCCATGGCGGCAGGGATGAGGCCAGCGTGGTGGTGGAGGTCGCTCGATTCGATCGATCCAGAACGCACGAACGACGCGTTGACTTCATCGATCCAGAACGCACGGAGGCGTACGTGATCAGATCACCACCGTTCGTGCGCGGTCAGACGGCTCTGGGCGTGCGTACGGATTCGCCCGGTGGCAGCCGCCTTACAATTAGATTTACCGTAATTATAATATCTTATTGGGAAGAAAGTCATATGTGACCATAGAAGATCAAGGCATTATGGTCCATAGATTTCACTCGTCAACTTTATCTTTCCATATACAATCTTATACTCTCTCCAATTTATATTAAGTGTCACGGATCTAGTACAGTTTTGACTAAATTGTAACTAAATCAGCGACACTTATTATATATTGGAGAAAGTAGTAAATTTTCATCAGAAAGATAAATGCAAACATGGCTTGCATCTATATCTCGTATTCTCTTGTTCCACTTACTTCTTGTCTTCTTGATAGGCCTACCGAAAACCTTTGTTCCATGTATGCATTTTTAATGCTCTGGGTGCTAGATTTTGCACATGCTTATGTTACTTTAATAATGAACTTGACGAATTATCAATTTACATTGCACCAGTCGAGGCCGGAAAGTGGGAGTCCAACTTCGGAGTTTGTACATATCGAGAGTACGAAATTGACTACTCCCTCCGTTCCACAATATAAGATGTTTTAGTCTTTTTCCACATGCACACACATGTATCTAAACACGTTTAAGTGCATGTGTGCATTCTTTTCAGTATGAATCTACACATGAATGTGTAATACCGAAAACATCTTACATTATGAAACGGAGAGAGTATTTACTTGAGTTGCCATCTTCCATTCCATGAGAGAAGGTCAACCCCAGTAAATAAGCAACCACGAGGCCAGACAAACTCGGACGGATGCAGTGCCATGTCTAAGGTTAGCTTGCAGTCTGTCTCACTCATGTGAGGATCTGCGTCAAATCAAGCCATTTGAATGTTTGCGATGTTGGTTTGGAAAGAGTAGGGGAAAGCTGAAAAATCCATTGTGCCTATTATTACCAAAATCCATACGAATTTTATCTACACTACGTTCTTGTTTTGTTTCGTGTGCATGAGACACGTAAAAAAAAAATACGAGTTACTAGTAATCATAATCTTGTGTTACCTGAAACATGGCCAGGCAGGGGGTGTCGCCGGACGGCACCAACATACGCCTGATCTCCAGCGAGGGCTTGTAGTCCCCGAAGAGTTCCTCACCGGTGCAGTCCGCCCAGGCGACGACGAAGAGAACCCCCTCGCCATTGCAGTCGATCTGCAGCCGCCCGCTCGCGTCCTCGCCAAGCCTCCCGGCCAGAGGGTAGAAGAGCACCAGCGCCCTGGCCAGCGTCGCCTTGAGCCGGTCCGGCGAGAAGAAGTCGCCCTCGCCGCTCGGCGTCGTCGAGGTCGTCGAGGCCGGGTAGTAGTAGACAAGCGGTGTGTGCGACTTGGGCACGATGAGATCGAGGTTGGAGAGCCACAGCTCCTGCCGCGGCGCCTCCTCGCTTGGCGTCACCAGAGTTGACTCCACAACCTCCACTTTCATCTCCATGTTAAGCTATGTACGTATACTAGTAGGCCTTGGCGCGGCGCACGCCGCGCCCGTGGATTAAGCGTTTAAATTACATTTATAATTTGTTCAGTATAGGCGATTAAGCGTTTAAATTATGTATCATAAATGGGCTTGGGCTTGTCTTGAAAGCAACGATTTGGACTTGGATGAAGTAATGGTGAGACCAATCCAGCTCATTTATCTCATGCCTTTCTACTGGTAGCACATTTAGGATATGTGTTTTCAGTTTTTTACCGGTTATATTACCTCTTTGGTTTTATCGACTCAAGCTCTTTGACCACTCTCTCTTCCTGAACGCGATGACGATAAGTAGTGCTCGTTTGCTGCGAAGTAGTTGCCCCGATGGAATTCACTCGATGAAGGAGATTTAGCAGACCCCCTTTGAGTTTACAGTGGCTTGTAAGATTCCCTTTACTTTTATTTGTATTAGGTTTAGCTGTTCTTATTTCTTACACATTGGATCTGATCTGTTTGATTTGATTGCACACGAAGGAGGATGGAAAGATTGCTGGCTATTTGATTTGATTTTGCAGCGGCTGCATGAGGGATGCTGGGCAAGGGAGGCGAGTAGGGGCGTGAGTGGAGCCAGCTACGTGGAAGTCGATGGGGACAACATGGGAGTGACGGCGTGAGAGTTGCTGGTGGTGGGATTTAGGTGGCGACGACACTGTTGTTTCCGGTGGGATGGGAGTGACCGCAACATGTGAATGGCTGATGGAGAATAGACGGCGGCTAAATATGAGTGGTGACCTCCCTCCTCACTCTGCATTTGCCTCCGACCTGCTGACTACGCCACAGTCGGCGGTCGATGTTGTCGCTGCCACCTGTTGGCTCGACCGGTGCTGCCTCTTTCCGTTGTCATGATAGATGCCACCTTATGTGCACGGACGCCGCTAGCTCGCTTGGCACGCACGTACACCGTGTGCACCCAACCGGCGAAACTACCGGCGGGGACCCTAGGTGCGGTCTCGTGACCGGTGCCGGATAGGCAGAGCACGGCGCGACCAAGCGTGCACGCCGTTATGACATAAGGAGTGCAACATTGTCGTCTAATGTCGCTGCCCTAGGCTGTCGTGGGGGTACCACGGCAAGTCCCTTAGATGACATCCTTGGGTTTCGTAAGAGGGGGAAGAAGATGGTGCTGGTGATAACGGCGGCTGACAAGCAAGGTTTACCCAGGTTCAATCCCCTGGAGGGTAACACCCTACTTCCTGCTTGTTTGGTTATTGATCTCGTGGAGAGTACAAGGTTACAATGGCGATGCCCAGATGTGATATGGGGAGAGGTTCGGTGTATGAGGAAGATTACGTACCCTAGACCGGCGGCACTCCCAGCCTTTATATAGTAGGTCGGGTCTCAGTAGTCCATGTCGGTTAGGGTTTATAGTATAGGAAAGGTTGTGCCTTCCTTGGGTCGCACTCCTTGATATTGGGCCTTCCTTGCTGGCCTCCAGTACTGGATCGGGCCAGTTGTCTTTATAGTGGGGTACCCGAAGGGTAGGCCCACGTCATAGGCGGTCCCCTCGCTTGCATTCCCATATGTGGTCTCGATGTCTCCGCGCATACAGATTGCCACCGGTCCTCTACTGACGATGCCGGCTTTCCCTAACTGCAGCGCTCGCGCTTCCTCTACACGACGTGATGCTCGTCAACGCCATCTTCTCCGCCGGAGCTCAATACAACATAAAGTTTAGATGTGCTCAGGTACAACTCACACTCAACTCACGCTGCACACCACCTGTTCAACAAAAGGCACATATAAGATCTGACTGTAATTGTAAATTCAGTCTTGTGGTTCTGTTACATAATGGCTAAGAAAAACTACATGGTATCTGCTATTGAACAATCTCACTACATGGTTCTGTTGCATAACTTTGGTCTTACAAGCATAAGAATATGGTATCATTATTTAGAAAACAGAACAATTTTAAGAACACAAAAAGAAGGCCAGTACAGACTATATAGTTTCTGAAATTTGGCGGAGAACAATTTGTGAGCTAACTTCACCTCCTTCATATATGAGCCCACAGTACCATTAGTTTAGTGAAGACAAAAATCTGTTTTTATGGTGTATAGGCTATGCTTAATTCTTAAATACATTTTGTATAGACGACGTGTTGAATACATTGGTTCTACCAAGAACAAATAGATAGTAAGAAATATTTCTTGAAAGAATTTATTAAGAATTTAAATTTAGGAGACATGAAGAATATGCATCATTTGTATGCGTCTATTTTGCACTTGCCCTATTTCCTAGAATATAAACAAACGTGTACCTGTTAATTTTGTACCTTGGAAGTCATTATAAGCGAATAACTTACTTTAGAGCATCGACAATCTCTTTGCCATTTTGGATTGCGCATGAAGGTACTAAAAAGATCAGGTGGACCAAACATGAAGGTGCTAAAAATATCAGGTGGACCAAACTGTCGACAGAATTGTCATGCCATCTTAAAATGTTGCCAACGGGGGAATGATCCCTCCCTTGGTCATACGTTGGTAGGTAGGTGAGACACCCGATTTATTCGAGTATGCCTCAGTTGGGACTCGATTTTTCGAGTATGCCACAGCTGGGACTCGAACCCGGGCGGGCTGGCTCCACACCCGGAGCATCAGCCACCAGGCCAGCGCCTAGTTCTCATTGCCATGCCATCTTGATATTTTTGAATCACATGATTCTTGAATGAAGCACTGAACCATATAATTTTTGAATGAATCACATACTGCACACCCAATTTTTTTTCCTAAACTGTAGAGTACCTTCCCCCAGTGCATCAGAAATATCTTGGTATGTCCCTGGCCATTTCTAGCGTGGGTTAAATTGAAAAAATACTGAATTCGTTCTATACAAAAGTTTGCCCATCAGGAGACACGTTTGTTGCAGCCTTGCAGGTTATGTTCGTAGTTTCAGTTAACCTTTTTCTTGACTGACACGGGAATGCATCCAGGTGCATCACACATAGGTTCCGCGGCACGGTGCGATCAGCTCAGCTAGCATTACCTGGAGCTAGTCAGGTAGCCGCACTGCCTGTCGCTGGCGCCGTTTTGGTCATGGCCGGTCCGAACCCGCGCACCCTCGCCGCGCTCCATGTCAGCAGCCACGCCACGCTGCGGCTCGCGTCGGCTCGGAACGGCCGGCCGGCCCCGATGCAGGTACGCCTCCAGGTCGTGGCAGCACGCCAGCCTCGCGTCCGGGCACAGGTACGGCGAGCCACGACTGTCCAGCATCAGCTCCGCGCCGCCTGCGTGAGCGTACCCCTCGGCGATCAGCATCGACGTCGCGAGCCCGTGGACACGATTCACCATGTCGCCGGTGTTCCGTGTGCAGCACTTTCACCCCAAGCTCGTGCCGCAGCCTGTCCGCGAACACGCGGTTGCCGGTCTTCGGGCAGCTGAGGGCTGAGGCACGCCACGGCCATGGACTCCATCCGCATCGGTACATGCATGTACTCCCTGCGTTGGCGGCCAGTGACGCGCAGAGGCTGTGACCCACCACCGTGATGCTGAGATCCTCACCCATGTACACCTCCACGGCTCCACTAGGCACCTCACCTGCTCCACAATGGCGTCCGACATGGTGGGCACGTTGAGTCCCAGCGTCTTATATAGGCTCAGGAACCGCTTTGCCACCTTCAGCACGTGCTATTGCCCCTGCAGAGCGTGCTGCCCCTGATTGCCACCTTGGCTCCACCGTCTTGAACAGGCTCAGAAACCCATCATGTTGATGGCGCTTGGAGCTCAGCTTGCTGGAGTCCTTTAGAACAAGCGGCGATGAACTGAGAGCTGTTATGCATGGTGTCCTTGTCGCGTGGAATTCGGCCGCTGGAGTCGTAGAATCAGCTGGCAGAGGAAGACTCGGGAACGGCAGCTAGAGCTCGCTGGTGCCGTAGAACTGCATGTTCGGTGTCCACTCCGGCGCACGCACGTGGAACACCCGCCCCGGCAGCCCGCGCTCCTCCCTGTTGTGGTTGTCGCCGACGCCGTTCACTCCTTGTCCCGCCACGTCCTTGCACAGCTGCAGCACCCCCCGACCCGCTCCTTCACTGCGCGGCCACGGTTGGCCTCGTCGTTTTTACGCGACACAGGAGCCAGCAACCCTCCTCCTAATACGCTGTCGCCGCTGCCACCACACACGCATGGTCGTCGCGGTCACTGAGCCGGAACCATCGGAACCCAAAAAAAGAGTCATTTGTACATCAAACAAAACGATCATAGCCATCATGTACTACTATAGACATAGACAAAATGAAGAATAATACGAACCTCGCTCCATAACTGGACGCTTGCCGAAACAGGTCTCTAAACGCCGACGACCAGTAAGAGCACCGCATGAAGAACGGAACAAGAAATCATTAGCCGTCGTAAAAGAAAAAAAACCAGACGACGAACGTATAGGCAAAATAAAGAAGATAGGGGCCAAACTTTACGGGGGAAAAAATGAGGGAGGAGATAAAAAACGTAGAGGCTAAACTTCCTAAATGGGAGAAAAGAAATATATATATATATATATATATATATATATATATATATATATATATATATATATGAGTGAGGAGACCAAACGTAGAGGCCAAGTTTGCTACATGAAATAAAAACCTGCCAAATAAACAAAATGATAAACTTAGGGGCCAAACTTCGCAGAGGAAGATAAGAACAAATTAAAAAGATAGTCCATATACCATAATAAAATAAGATAACTATCAGAAGATCAACTCATGACTGGCTGCGATAAAAAGAGCTATAAACAAAACAGGAAACATAGAGGCAAGTTTACCAAAGAAAGGGATAAGAACAAAAGATGGTGCATCCAAAAAATATAAATAACCAGTGGGGAAACAATTATGCACATAAAATGAAAAAAATATATCTAGAGAGAGAACAAATCAAAATTTAGAAATAGTAGCCTCTCTTCACGGACATACGATAGACTTTCATCACCATCGTTTACGTCGGTTGATCGTAGCACACAGAAAAACCGCAGACAAATCGGCAAAAAAATGGAGCGAAACAGAAGTTCAAACATCCAAAAAAGACACATAATACAACAATCAATTTAAAAGGTAGAAACACATACCTGAAAAGGTTGCAAGCCAAAACGCCGTCGTCAAGCGGTAACCAACAGATCAATCTGCATACATAGAAGTCGTAACAAAGAAATAAATATGTATCCTGCGTCACTGCAGTAAAGAAATGTGTGCGTTCGAGACAGAAAAATATGCTGGTGACCCTGCCACAACGGATAAACACTGACCTCTCTTAACTGAAGAACGATAAGCCTTTATCAAACAGCCCTTACGTCGGTTGCTAGTAGCACGCATAGGAGATACAGCTGGCAAATCAACAACTACCTGGAAGGAAAAGCGAACAAAAGGTCAGTCAACCAAGAGAAGAAATAAATCCAAAAAGGAAACAAATGGTAAGTAAGCCAAGGAGAAGAATAATCACATAACCAAACCAAAAGGTCAAGGCAGTAGGAAAACAGTGGCACGTACCCAAAGGAGTAGCAATCCAGGGCACCAATGAAACAACCACGGCTGGAGAACCACCACTCAAAGCTGGCGCGGCCAAAGAACCAGCAAGTGAAGCTGTCGCGGTATGGGAACCAACATGTGAGGCTGCCGCAACAGGGGAATGAGCGTGTAAGCCTGCCGTAGCGGGAAACGGGCGGAAGAGGATGCCACAGCAGGAAAACGAGCGGGACAGTATGCTGGTGTAGAAAAATAAGCGGAAGAGTTTGCCCCAACGGAACCTCCACTCGAAGGCGCATCAAAAGAATGAGGACGTAGAAGTGATCCCACCATGTCACTGCCAACTCCTGCCATGCGCGCCCCCAAAGGAGCAGAACCCCGGAGCACCGAAGGCAAACCATACGACGAGCCTAAGAAAATAAAAAAATCAATCACATAGTCGATGCCAAGAACAGAAACTAACAAAGTCAAGACAGGAACTTCAAAATCATAATTTCAGCAGGAACACCACAGCAGACATGCATGGATAGTAGACACAGAACTGCCCTCAATCATAGGCGGCGCGAGTGGACTGCTAGCCATCAGACCAGATGAGAAGAAATATGTAGACCGAAAAAAAAAATCAATTTCAATCCCATGCCATGGTTTGTACATCCAGGAAGAACAAAAAATGAAAAAAAAAAAGACCAACCTCCGTCCATCACGGGACGCTTGCCTAAACGAATATCCCTACGACATCGATCAGCGGATGTACCCGGAAGATCAGTAGAGATGAATTGGTCAGCCATGGCGGGGAAAACGGAAAAAAGAAGTATGGTTCGCATATATGTAAGCATAAAATAACAAGACAAGCAGCTTAATGGCCAAGCAGGAAACGCAAGGGCCAAGTTTCATCAACCAAGAAAAAAAAGACAAACAACACAGCCGTATAAGCCAAAGGTACAAAACTTGGAAGCCAAGTTTGTCCAAGAAGTCAAGGAGTCAAGGTGCATGCATATCTTTTTTTTAAGAAAAGAAAAAAGCCACCGGGAAGGCACCTGATGACCGGCTGAGAAAAGAAGGAACAACGGATGACCATCTCATGACCGGTCAAAAAATGAAAATAGGAAAATCACCGGAAGCCAACCATGCATGACCGGCTGAGAAAAAAGAAAAAAACAATGCATGTGTGGTGAGCTGGTCAGGGAAGTCAAAATTGATCGTAGGAAGAGGAAAAAACTGAAACAAAGGCAACCGGCTGACCAAACGGGAAGAGAAAGAAAAGAAGGAAGAAGAAGTCAAATACCACAAGGCAAAAGACTCCAGCCAATAGAACAAAGCCACGTAACAGCAGGGTGCATGCGTGTCAAGCAACGAGAGGCTAGAAAAAGGCAAAAAAAAGGAGAAAATTAGAATCCTTCCATCTTTATTATAGTAGTATATATGTGCTTGTAGGGGATCGATGTGCCCAACTAAGCTTGCGGAGGACAAATATATAGCCAACCGAGCATGCCAAACATCCAGTTTTGTCACTTTTTTGAAACCAGGCAAAAGCTTTGCCTTTTATATTGGGAAAACTCTATACATCAACCGACTGATCCATCAGTCGGGTCGGCGCGACGCGCACGCGAGTGAACGAGTGGACACGTCGTTGGTCAGTGGTCACCCGGACGGAATCCCATCTTGCCGCTGGGCACCCTGATTCCTTCCTCCCCTCTTCCTCGCTCGCAGAGGCCAAAACCCAACTCCCCGATCTCCCAACTCCCCAGATCTCGCCGCGGCCATGGCGAAGCAGTTCCCCATGCCGCCGGTGGTCTTCAACTCGCCCACCCCGACCAACCTCCGCCACCCCATCCCGGGGACCCGCCGGAGGCCCGTTGCTGCTCCTTTGCGCCGGCCGCTGCTGCAGCTCGCCGCCATGGTTCCCCCGAAGCTCGCCGGCTGTCGCTGCTCTCTGCACCGGCCGCCGCCGGAGAGCTCCGCCATGGATGGGCACGAAGCTCGCTGGGCGCCGCCGCCCTCCACGCCGCGCCCAGCGACGGCCTCCCCTACCTCACTAGTTGCCTTCAGGGCACGAGCTCGCCGGGGGGAAGCTCACATGGCGCTCCTTAGGCAGTCGCCTTCATGGCCATGGTGGTGTCTCCATGGTTGGGGAAGGTAGATTTTTCTGGGATTTTTTGATGCTACATACGGTGTGAAGATGTGTTACATGTGCGCATCATTTTTGTCCCGTAAGTACATGGAACGTGCTACATTGATTTTTGCTACAATGAGTTTTTGTACCGCATGTTATGGATTTTTGCTACATCGATGCATCCGAAATGCTACATTCTGTTTTGCTACCTTTTTCTCAAGTTTGTACAGAAATCGATGTCGCATTTCTCAAAATGCTACATAAACTATTGATTTGTGCTACATTGTGGTATAAAAAATGATACATAAATTTTTACTACATTTTCGAGGAACTGGTGCAAAGTCGATGTTTCATTCCTCAAATTGCTACATACGTTGAAAAAAATGCTACATGGAAATTATTTTTGCTACATAGACGGATTTTTTTGCTACATGGTGGGTCAAAGGGCGGTCAAACCGGCTGTAGCAACAGCCGGCTGACGCCTAGCGTCCACCTTTATATTGATACTAGTTGGCATGTACCTGCAACGCACGTTTCACAAGTAAGGGGGCAATTTACAAGTATGAAAAGACCATATGTGGATTACTTATTTTACACTTTGCAACATATATTTTGCGAAGATAATCATGCTTATGTAAGCACCATGGAGCACACAAACCACAGATATAAGCCAATGGAAGAAGTTTGTGCCTCTGTACAAAAAGTCAGAAACATGACTATAAGAGCATCTCCAGGAGCTCCTCTATATGGACATCCAAACGAAATTTGGAGGACGGAGGCCCAAAAACGCTCTCCAGCAGCCCATCCAAATGGACATGTATCGATAGATGTCCTCGTTTGTCCCGGATGCCTCATCCACATTTGGGGGACGAAGCCAGGACCATCTCTCGCTCGCTCGCTCGCTCGTGTCCCGCGTGAATCCGGAAGTTGCAGGCGACGAGGACGACGCCGGTGCCTCTCCTCGACTCGCCGTCCCAAGGTATGCGATGTACCTTTTTTTACTTCGATTTAGAGCGCGAGGTAGGATGGACCAGATGGGGACGGCGGCGGCGCTGCGAGGTAGGGCACGGCGGCGGCGCTGCGAGGTAGGGGCGGCCGAGATTGGGGCGGCGGAGGAGGCCGAGATGGGGACGGCGGCGGCGCTGCGAGGTAGGGACGACGGCGGCACTGCGAGGAAGACAGGGACGGCGGAGGAGGCGCAGCAGGCCGCCGCTTCGTCGGCGCCGTCTTGGAATGGGGGCGGCGGAGTAGGCCGAGATGGGCGGCGGAGGAGGCGATAGGTAGGCCGAGATGGGTGGCGGAGTAGGCCGAGGACGGCGGCCGTCGAAGGATTGGGAGGCGAGGTGGGCTGCAGCGGCCAGCGAGGTGGTGTTGTTTCTGCTCGTGCTGGGTGCCAGGCAAGGGCTGGGCTGGGTATGCTTGTATTCTGCTTGTGCGTGCGTACTGCTTGTTCGTGCTGCTGATCAATTCCTGCACTGCGTTGCTACTGAATCTTGCTACTGAATGTTGGTCAATTCCTGTACTAAATTATGATGTTGTTTATTTTAGATGGACAATTTAGGGATGAACAACTCACAAACACAGAGTGATGGATCTTTTCTTGACATGATGAATATGGGTCCCGGTGACATGAATTGGGGTATGAACTATGTGATTTGTTAGCTACTTGATGTATGAAAAAGGGAAATGTTTTATTGATAACACTGCATTACATTGATGAAATAAAATGGATTACATCACTCATTGCATAAAAGGTAAAACTACAAGAAAAGAAAAGGATTACATCACTCGTTTCCAAACTTCTGCCAGATGTTCTCAACTAGATCTCTTTGAAGCTGAGAATGATCAACTTTATTTTTAATACGGTGATTCATGTGGAGAAAATCACTCAGCTCTTCTGCATAGGTACGAGATACTGTGACCCTTTCTCCCATTCCATCATAAGTGTAGCTTTGCCGACCATTGTCTCGTTCCTCTTCAACTATCATATTGTGCATTATGACACAAGCTTTCATGACATCACCAATTTCTTTACGCTTCCAGCCTTTAGCAGGTCCTCGAACAATGGCAAAACGAGCTTGCAGAACTCCAAAGGCTCGTTCAACATCCTTTCTAGCTGACTCTTGCATTTGCGCAAATTTCTTCGTCTTCTTTGTGTCTGGAGCTGGTATGGTTTTCACAAATGTTGCCCATTGTGGATATATGCCATATGCAAGGTAATACCCCATTGTGTACTGATGACCATTGATACTATAATTCACTTCGGGAGCTTTACCTTCGGATAGCTTTGCAAACACAGGAGAACGGTGAAGAACATTTAGATCATTGTTAGACCCCGGTAAACCAAAGAAAGAATGCCAAATCCATAGATCTTGTGAAGCAACTGCTTCCAAGATCATTGTGGGCTCTTTGACATGGCCTTTAAACATGCCATGCCATTTCTTTGGGCAATTTTTCCAAGCCCAGTGCATGCAATCTATACTCCCTAACATACCAGGGAATCCTCTTTCCTCCCCTATTGCAAGCAATCTTGCAGTATCTTGTGCATTTGGTGATCTTAGGTACTGGTCCCCAAATACTTTGCACACTTTGATCACAAATTTCTTGCACGACTCTAAATTTGTGGATTCTGCGGAGCGGATGTACTCATCAGCTAAATCAGCAGCTATTCCATAAGATAACATCCGCATTGCCGCGGTCATCTTTTGCAGAGGATGCAACCCAAGAGCTCCAGCATAATTTCTTTTTTGCGTAAAGTAACCCTCATAGTCATGCTCAAGTATACCAGCAACTATGCGGTTAAACAAATTACGGGACATCCTAAACCTGTGCATAAAATAAATAAATGAGACACGGTACTGAAAAATATACAGACACAAGTAGTGTTATAATGACGAACCTTCGCCGAAATAAGTGCTCGGGGTAGCGGGGATTTTGTTTGAAGTAGTCATCCCAGAGAAGAACAAATCCGGCATCTCTTCCTCTATCGATGATCTGACGTCCAGGCTTGGAACCGCCACGCGGCGGGCATTTCCCTGCTCTTCCTCGTCACGGTCGGCGAATGCTGCCATAATGAGTTCATCGTCGCCTGATGAAGACGACGATGAATTCATCATCATATTCCAAGAGGTGCTCATTGTATCGTGAGAGAGTGGATAGAGAGCAGAGAAGCCACAACCAGGAATGTTGTGAGAGAGGTGGGAGATGGTGGTATATATGGATCTGAAAATATAGCTGTTGGGAATATAGCCGTTGGAAATATAGCTGTTGGAAATATAGCCGTTGGGAATCTGGGTGTTGAAAATATATCCGTTCAAAAAATAGAGTCGTTGAAAAAAAGCTGTTGAATGGTAGTTATTAGAAAACTATTAAAATATAGGAGAGAGAATATAGATGTCCTGGATATAGATGTTCTGCTGGAAAACTGGGGACATCTAAAAAGGAATCTTTATAGATGATCCTCTATATGGAGATATAGATGACCAAATTTGGAGGAGCTCCTGGAGATGCTCTAAGGCTGCACTCAGAAAGTACAGAAAATCTATGCGGTATTTAGATATTTGCTGGAGAAAGAAGATATAGATAGCTTAAAAAAGAAAGAAGAGATAGATACCTGCTAATCCTAGCAACCTACTGATGTGCAGAGTATAGCTTAGCACTACGGAAAAAAAGTCTAGAGGATGTGTTACCCTCATCTGGCTTTACAGTTCTTTTTCCTTGGAAAACCACTGTCCGGGGACACTTTTCCAACAACACCTAGCTGAAGCAAGTCAGCAAAGTCCTCATACAGGCGGATGTTAGAGCCCAAAGAAAAAATTAATCGATGAACGAAAGAACTCACCGGTAGTCGCGCACAATTGAGGATTTGACCTTGGCCACGCGACGCTTCCGAATCGGGAAGCGGCGTCGCTCGCGGCCTTCATGGATGGATCTTGATGTGTGTGGCTGGTCGAGCTCTGCCTTTGCCGGTAGCTTCTCCCTCGTGGTGCTACTATTTTTTTACTAAATAATTAATTGCGCGCATGTAAGAACACTTAAGGCAAATATTAGAAGAGAGCATCTCAGAGCAGTACTTGCATGTCCTTCGATTGCATCCGTCAATCCTCTCAACGAACGTCTTGCAGCTCGGGCACTGCTTCCACCGGCGTTCCTGCGCGAGCCTCCTCAGGAGCGTGGCGTCTGGGCCCTTGGCGCAGTCCTGCCCGCCGAGACCGGTGCCGTCGGAGCTCCACTGCATACCGCAGGTGGCGCACAGAGCTTCTCCGCACACCGGGCACGCCGCCATGGCCGGCTCCACCTCGCCGCTTGTCTCGATCGAGCGGACCCTGCACCGCCTGTTCGGGCAGTACGCGCGCCGGTCCGGCGGGAGCGCGTTCCCCGCGAGCCCCAGTCGACAAAAGCCCTGTAGTCAATCGCCTTTTTGCACTTCTCCGGGTGGAGCACGCCTCGGCCGCCACCCCCTGCCGCACGCAAAGGCACCAAAGAGGCACGTACCGTTTCGATTTGTGTTGAGTTGTCATGATCGTTGATCAAATTTTAACGCCTCAGATTTAATGTATCAACACAGCTCAACACAAGTTTGCTCTTTTAATAATAGTATAGATAGGAGAAGTAAAACAGAACAAGGCCAAAGCCAAAAGAAAAAGACAGTAAAGGGCATACTACAGGCAGTAGCCCCACAACAAAAACAGCAAGTCACTCAGCCAATTCCGTCTTTTCTCTCTGAGAGGAAGATTGTCATGAGAGTGGCAGACTAAGAGGTGATATCAGCAAGGTGCTTTGCTCCAGCGAGGATCCAGTCACGGCCCTCGCTCTTAATTTTTTGGACGAGGGCGCATGGCATGGTGAATTTGTTGTTGAAGACACGGGCATTCCGCTCCTTCCAGATATCCCAGGCGATAAGAGCAATGGCCGTCTTAAGACCCTTAGGATGAGCTGTGGGGCACCGGGAAACCGCCTTCCAGTAATGGAGCACTGTGGGGCGACTGTGACCAATGCAATAAACAATGGCAGGGCACGGGAGCCAGGACGACGCAGCGGTCCAAATGCGCTTGGAGAAACGACATTCAAAGAGCAAGTGTCTGGCAGTTTCCGGGTGACAACGGCATAGCTGGCAAGTCGGTTGATTAGGCCAGCCCCGAATGGCCAGACGATCGGACGTCCACAACCTATTCTGCACCGCCAGCCAAGCAAAGAAGTGGCATTTAGGAGGGCCCAGAATTTTCAAACTAACGACTGGAAGGTGCAATTGACAGAGCCAAGGAATTGCTAGCGCTCCCAATTTTAGGTTTTGGTCTTGGCCTCTTGGGCTTCTTTATTCCTCAACTGCACATGTACTAACATGTGTAGACGACGCTCTGGTTGGCAGGACATAAATTGCCAGATTATTTCCCATGATGGAAACCTGCATTGCTCCTTGTGCATGAATGACGAACATGGCCGGCAAAATATGTATCAACATAGCAAGTGCAAAACAAAATCTCTCAACAAAACGCTACATATCCTCTCCGATGAATGACCCCCACTCATTCAACAATTCATAGAATATACGGAAGTTTGTACTGTTACTTGTTCAGTGTAACCACATCACTTCTACCGTAGCATACTTCACAAGAGTGCGCCAACACAAGTCCCTATTTGAGCAAACCTCAGGAAACATGATTTCAGCCTATCTTTCTTGCTTGGGACTCTGGAGAACTACTCCGTACAATTTTTGATTTGCGGCCGAGATCAAGAATTTTCTGTCATCCAATTTTGATATGAAGGATCTCGGTGAAGCCTCGTATGTCCTTGGTATTGAGATTTATCGAGATAGGTCAAAGGGGATGTTAGGACTATCCCAAAAGGCATACTTTGAGCGAGTACTGAAGAAATACAATTTGCATAAGTGCTCTCCCTCACCTGCTCCTATAGTAAAGGGCGATAAGTTTGGGACATTTCAATGTCCGAGGAACCAAATAGAAACTGATCAGATGAAGTCGGTTCCTTATGCTTCAGCTGTCGGAAGCATCATGTATGCACAAGTCTGTGCGCGCCCTGACTTGGCTTTTGTAACGGGAATGCTTAGCAGATTCCAATCGAATCCAGGACCGGACCACTAGAAGGCCGCAAAGAAAGTCTTGCGTTATATGCAAGGTACGAAAAATTACATGCTTACGTATAAAAGGTCGGATAACCTGCAAGTTGTAGGTTATTCAGACGCCGATTATGCCGGTTGTGTGGATACTAGGAAATCCATGTCAGGTTATGGTGAAGTGAGGACTTCGAGGGTGGCCCGATCTTCACGGATTGACGGCGGATTTGGACGAACTCACGCAAGAACACACGAAGAACACCAAGAACACATGAACACAAACACGATACAAAGACACGTTTCCCTCACCGGTCGGTCCAAGCCGGTCCAATAGAATCCCAAAGGAGAGATTGACAAGCAAATACAAGGAGGGATCTTGAATGGTTGTTTCTCCAAACGGTCAACCAAACCGATCCAATAAATTCACCCTAAGATGAAAAGATTGGCAAGTAGTCAAACTACAAGTAGAGGTCTTGAATCCACAAGAGGATCTTCTCCACATGAGGAGGAACCATCCCCACAAGGGGGAGGAAGGAGACCACTTGAGGTAATGGAGTTCTACTCTACTCTTATCTCAATCTAGTCTTACCCCAATCTGAGCAAGGGGAAACCTATTTATAGTCTAGACCCAAAGGGGTAGGTGGGAAAGGGATACAAGGGTCAACAACCCTAACTCTGCACGCAGGCAGCGGTAGTACCGTTCCTTGTCAGGTGGCGGTAGTACCGCTGCTCCAGCGGTACTACCGGCAGGCTCTCGGAAATACGATTGAAGTCCTCCAGCGGTAGTACGATGCAGGTACCGGCAGACCGCTGGCGATCCAGAGAGCACTTGGCGTTGCACGGTAGAAGCGGTGGTAGCTGCAGCGGTAGTACCGCTCCTGGCTTGGCGGTAGTACCGCCGCAGGGCGGTAGTACCGCTGCTGATGATGCGGCTCTTCTTCCTTCTCCTCTTCCAAGCCACCGTCTTGACGGGCTCCATTCCTCTTGCGCCTTGGCCATCTTCCCGTAGACTCGTAACGTGGTGACACACCTAGTAGTGTAAGGGGAACGATGGTCAAGTAGTATACCATTCCAAAGTGTCATAGCGAGGTTCACATAGAGGAAGGAGTTCACCTTTGAGTTCGATGGTGACTTGTAAGGTGTTGGAGTGCTTGACATGGTGATGGGCCTAGGCTGCACTACATCATCTCCCCCCCCCCTTCAAAAAGAGTCGTCCGCGACTCTTGCTCGTCATCACCATGCGAAGGAGGTAGACGTGTTGTCGAAGAATTGAAATTCACCATGCCTACAAACACTAAAGACCAAGCAAACCATGTGTGTGCAAGAAAGAGGAGCATATCAACAATGACATGTCCATTCTTTGTCATAGCACCGTTAGCACAACACAAGAATATGAAAACGTAGTGCAAGTACAAAGTCAATGTGTAAACAATCCAATGGAACATCTTCAAAATGTGGAAACACAAATCCATGAAAAACACACAATGAAGAATGTCCAAAATATCATCATGGTGGCAAACAAAGCACATGAAAGAGCAAGTTTTCAACATATTTGTTGCGGCACCAAATCGATAGGACCCATTATACTCATGGCAAGACATGCTCAAAATGTCATTATGGTTGCAAACAAGCCATCTCAAAGGACAATTGTCCATGTTTGTTGCAACACATAAATCATCCATGTGAAAGATCAAGTAAACATGCTTGTCATAAAGGAGACCAAAAACACCATCATGATTGCAAACAAACCATAAGCAAGAGAAATTGTTCAACTTGTTTGATGCAAAACATGAGAAAGATTTGAGAGTTGGATTCGATCCACAACTCACATGTATGCTCTCAAGAGCTCTTACTGTCAACTCATGCTCAATGGAGCTTGACATTATCATGCGATTACCGGCACACACAAAACACCATATGAAAAAGTATGTGCACGGAAAATGAACACATCATCCATCATGACGTGTCTCTTCATTTGCTCATCACCAAACACACAAAATCAATTGGAAAATATGACATATGTGGATGGTCACTATGCAAAGTGAAGGATGGAACAAGGTCCATAAGAGAAAACGAAAAATCTCCAACAAGTGAGAAAGCTATGGGGGCAATCTCATTATCAAACATTTCAACATTACTGCAAGCAACACATGTGAAAGCAAAATTGTTCAACATATTGCAAGCAACAATGGGAGAATAGCACAAACATCGATTGCATAGCATGGGTATGCCAACATCATCACAAATAGAAGAATCCACATGGTCAACATTGTTTTGAAACAAGGTATCACAAGTGAATATGAATGTCTCATATGTGACATCAAGAGAATCATCCAAATCATGCAAGCAATCAATGGTCATCATGTCCACTAGTGGGATCATGGTCACATCAACACCCATACCTTTGTAGTTCCACTCATGTGAAGTAGGTGTTGAAGTAGTAGGGGCTTCCATGTAGTCGACTTGTCTAACTTGAAGTAGACATGAGGTGGCATCATCATCATCCTCCATGTACATCATCTCAATTTGAGGCATCATCAAGTCGACGAGTGGCTTGTCATCCTCCATGGAACCTAGCACACAATGAGAAAACACACTAGAGGTAGAGGTTAAGTTGTTAGAAATCGAAATGGCCTCACAAGACCTATCAACTACCTCTCTCAACTCAAATGGTGTATCACTCATTCCCTCAAAGTGAAAGCACTCAAACTCACATATGGTGGAGGTACTCAACTCACTCTCTCTAGCACTCAAGTGGGCTAAGTGGCTCTCATGATCACATGGGATTGGTACCATCGCATCATTCAAGCACATGAGGGTAGGCTCAATGTTCTCAACTCCAAACGCCTCCATGGTTGAAGGGTAAATCCCATGCTCGACCGTCTTCTCGCCATCTTGGTCTCCATTGGGGCACTCCCATATCATGTGACCTCTTCGATCGCATCTTGGGCACAAGAGATTGGGACATTCTCGTGGGTCATGATCTTGGCCTTGGCAATTGTCGCATATGAGGTCTCCATCTTGCCATATGGGGGCCGATGTGGTGGTGTCATTAGGTGTAGACACCATGTCATGTGAGGGGCTTGAGAAGGGCGCCCATGTAGTGGTAGCACTTGGTGTAGATTCCATATGAAGATAAGTGCTTGAGAAAGGCGTCAAGGTTGTGGTCGCACTTGAAGAAGACACCATAGAGTGCGTGCTCGTCGCCATCTTGGATGTAGAGGTTCTTGACTTCTCCTAATGTCGACGTTGACGCTCTTGAGTGGAGGGGTGTCGTCGAAAGTCATTTGGATGCTTCTCCTCATGTTGACGTCGCGTGCTTGTTGCCTTGGCGACCTTTCCTTGGATCTCCCACTAGAGCTTGGTGACATGTTGTGGTCCACCGAGGCATCTTTCTTGTGGCGCCTTGATGAGTTAGATGAAGAGTGTAGGCTCTTGGCAAACTTGTCAATGGCATCCTTGAGATTTTGGAGCTTGGCCTTGTCAATGCGCTTCTTGTGGCACCTTCTTGAAGTTGAAAGAGAATGTCGAAGCTTGTCGCTCTTGGCGATGGCCTTGTCATGGCTTCTTCTTGAAGTTGATGGCGAATGGCGAAGCTTGGCACTCTTGGAGTAGACGGGGCTCCAAAGGGTGAACTCCTGGTGGTCTTCTTGTCGGAGCACCGTCTTGAGCTTGAACCATAGAAGTAGGTTGTGCCATGACACTTGGTGGTGCCGCTCTTGAACATGGTGGTGATGGGGTTCCTCTCCTCTTGCATGTCGTCGACGGTGTAGTCGATGTCGCCGCACATGCTACAAGAGTAGTAATCGTAGACGTTCTCCACCATGTCATCGGAGTGGTAGTGGTAGTAGTGGCGCTCCACCATGTTGTTGTAGTCGAAGTCGGTACCATGTGATGAGGCATGTGAAGACACTTGCACCTCATTGTCGTTGGAGCTTGTGTAGTCGGAGTCGTGGTAGATTCACACGTACTTGGAGTCGATACAATTTGATGAAGGTTGCTCGACGTCTTGGTACCGCTCCATGTCGTGGACGCTTGAGTAGTCGGAGTTGTAGTCGGAGTAGTTGTAGCGGAAGTCTTGGTGATGCTCCATCATGTCATGGGGGTCGTAGTCGTCGTAGAAGTCCCCCATGTCCTCAAAGCATGAGGCATCATAGTTCATGTGACTCATCATGTACTCGTTCTCATCTTGGCCTCCATAGTGGCATTCACTCTCCCTAGACATGTTAACTCACAAGACAAGTGTATATATGTGGAGTGGATGGAAACTAAAGCACAACCTCTCACCTTTGTAGATAGTATTGGACGTCATGGACAACCAAGGGAACGATCACAAAGTAAAGTGCTTGTGTTCAAGTATCCAAAGCAAACTCCAAAACACACACGGCTTAAAAGTGGATAGGGAGGTATGGTAGGTGGAAAGCAAATTGAACCAACCGGAAACCAAGATATTGTCAAAGCAAGTAGAGAACCACGATGATCACAAAGCAAAAACAAGTCAATCTCAAAGATAGGAAATGAAGCTCAAAGAAACACACGCACAGAGAGATAAATGGGACTCATGCAACCAAGAAGTGAGCTAAAGAACCAAGATGTTCCTAGCGAAGACTACAAGCTCATGTTGCACAAGTACAAGGAGAGCACTAGCTCGATTGCAATTTATTTGGTGGGCTACAAGATTTGCACCAAAAGCACCACCTACAAGATGTTCATCGAGCTTGCGCGCTTCCTATAAGAGGTATGGCAAGTGGTGGTTTCTTTCTCTTTTATTTTCTTGCTCTTTTTGCTTCTTTTCTCTTTTTGGCACTTTTTGCTTCTTATTCCTTTTACATCCACTTCTTTTGATGCCAACACAAGATATATATCAACTAGCGCATGCAAGGTTGCTCGGAAACTACACGGTGTAAATGTGCAAAGCCCAAGCAATCATCAAGAGCTATCCTCAATAGGACATGGTAATCGCAAAGATATAGTGTGGCTCACAAAGGAATGGCAAGGGGTAAAGATTGGAGAAGTTATACCTTTCGTCGACGATCTTCACCCTTTGTTGTAGAAGCTTCGTGCTTGCCCACTGATTTTGGTGGTGGTGGATGATGGATCAACCGCAATGGTGACGTAGGTCTTGTTCGTAGCTTCAAAATGAGCCGAAAAACACCAAAAAACGGAGTCCGGAATCAAAAGATATGACCAAAACCGTTTTCTGAAATTTCAGTTTTTCTGAAGGTACCGCTGGGAGGGGCGGTAGTACCGCTAGAGGTACAACTGGGTCCTCCAGAGAGCGATTTTTGGCGGTAGCGAAGCCGGTAGTACCGGTGCTTGGCGGTAGTACCGCTAGGAGGGGTGGTAGTACCGCTGCGGGGCGCTATTCGTGCCCGAGAACGCGAAAATGCGCGATTTTGGCGGAAAAACTTACCGAAAAACACCAAATCGGAGGGCCAAATGATGGAATTAGGCTATGGGAACGCAAAAGAAGGTAGATCTACAATTTGAGCAATAGATCTATGGATCAAAACCTGCCCAAACGCACTAGAATCTCCGAATCGAACAAAAGCAATTTGGGGCTCTTTTTGGTGGAAATTTTCGAATTTCTCAAAAACAAAGAAAAATTTGGGGGATTTCGGTGGCAACACAAGTCAAATCCGTGGCAACCTTTGCTCTGATACCATATGGTGAAGTGAGGACTTCGAGGGTGGCCCGATCTTCACGGATTGACGATGGATTTGGACGAACTCACGCTAGAACACGAAGAACGCCAAGAACACATGAACACAAACATGATACAAAGACATGTTTCCCTCACCGGTCGGTCCAAGCCGGTCCAATAGAATCCCAAAGTGAGAGATTGGCAAGCAAATACAAGGAGGGATCTTGAATGGTTGTTTCTCCAAACGGTCAACCAAACCGATCCAATAAATTCACCCTAAGATGAAAGATTGGCAAGTAGTCAAACTACAAGTAGAGGTATTGAATCCGCAAGAGGGATCTTCTCCACATGAGGAGGAACCATCCCCTCAAGGGGGGAGGAAGGAGACCACTTGAGGTAATGGAGTTCTACTCTACTCTTATCTCAATCTAGTCTTACCCCAATCTGAGCAAGGGGAAACCTATTTATAGTCTAGACCCAAAGGGGGTAGGTGGGAAAGGGATACAAGGGTCTACAACCCTAACTCTGCACGCATGCAGCGGTAGTACCGTTGGGGCAGCGGTAGTACCGTTCCTTGTCAGGTGGCGGTAGTACCGCTGCCCCAGCGGTACTACCGGCAGGCTCTCGGAAATACGATTGAAGTTCTCCAGCGGTAGTACGATGCAGGTACCAGCAGGTGCCGCTGGCGATCCAGTGAGCACTTGGCGTTGCACGGTAGAAGCGGCGGTAGCTGCAGCGGTAGTACCGCTCCTGGGCTTGGCGGTAGTACCGCTCGCAGGACGGTAGTACCGCTGCTGATGCTGCGGCTCTTCTTCCTTCTCCTCTTCCAAGCCACCGTCTTGGCGGGCTCCATTCTTCTTGCGCCTTGGCCATCTTCCCGTAGACTCGTAACCGTGGTGACACACCTAGTAGTGTAAGGGGAACGATGGTCAAGTAGTATACCATTCCAAAGTGTCATAGCGAGGTTCACATAGAGGAAGGAGTTCACCTTTGAGTTCGATGGTGACTTGTAAGGTGTTGGAGTGCTTGACATGGTGATGGGCCTAGGCTGCACTAAATCAGGTTATATATTCACAATTGCCGGAGAAGCCATATCGTGGAAAAGCTCCAAACAAACAATAACTGCTTCGTCTACGATGCAGGCAGAATTTATGGCATGTTTTGAGGCCACTGGGCAGGCTGTATGGCTAAAGAATTTCATTCCCGGGCTCAAAGTGGTTGACAACATTTTCAAGAGTGTAACACCCCGGCCACCCCCGGGCCGGGCCTGTCACCCCTGACAGCTCTCTAGGATCTACAGACTGGCCTCACAGATCAACATTAGTCTTTTCTGCGCACTTTGTCCTCACTCATGCGCACCCGGGAACCAGTTCCCGGTCGGTCACCCATCCTTGGAGTGCTCCGGGCCAAGCACGCTTAACCTCGGAGTTCCTTCCAGATGAGCTTCCGGAAAAGAAGTTGCAACTTGATGATATGAGTATTCTATCAATCCTGTTAAGCCCTGAGCCAGGATCTCACATCCTTCCCCCCTTAGAAGACTGACGCCCTCGTCGGTCAGCCCCCAGTCCAGGAACTTCCCCTCTTGGTACACGTCTGTGCGCCCAGTGCCGGCACATGCTCCACATGTCCGCGTCCCTGACCCGCACACGCCCGTGTTGCCGCGAGGGTTGGCTCTGATACCAAATTGTAACACCCCGGCCACCCCCGGGCCGGGCCTGTCACCCCTGGCAGCTCTCTAGGATCTCTAGACTGGCCCCACAGATCAACACCGGTCTTTTTCGCGCACTTTGTCCTCACTCGTGCGTACCCGGGAAGTACTTCCCGGTCGGTCACCCATCCTTGGGAGTGCTCCGGGCGAAGCACGCTTAACCTCGGAGTTCCTTCTAGATGAGCTTCCGGAACAGAAGTTGCAACTTGTTGACATGAGTATCCTATCAATCCTATTAAGCTCTGAGCCAGGATCTCACAAAGACCACTGTTGCTATACTGCGACAATGAACCCGTAGTTTTCTATAGGAGTAACAACAACTCAAGTGCTGCTGCCACATTGACATTAAGTTTCGTGTTGTGAAAGATAGATCCAGGATCGAACAATTAAGGTTAAGCATATAATTACGACTCGTATGCTTGCGAATCCGCTAACGAAAGGCTTACCATCCAGTATTTTTGGAAAGCATGTTGCCGGCATGGGATTACTGGAAGCCTTATGATTCTGGAATAAAATGACCACAATAAAGAACCACTCCCCATTAAGTAGAATGTTTTCCATTTCAAAATAGGCTGATGTGCTATAAGTGTTGAGATTCAGCGGCATTTCATTGGCTGTTGTAACACCTCACTTTGGTGTATTATTCCTATGGAGAATTGGCGAAAGAAGTTTAAACCAAACGATCAAGGGGGAGAATGTTGGTTGATCTGTACGGTTCAAACAGAACCGAGTCAAAACAGGAAACAGATAAAGAGATGAGAAAGAAGCCCCACGAACCAACGTTCGTTTCTTCTTCTCGTACGTAACAGAAAACGCCCTTATCGGGGGCCCCCCTAACCAACTAATGGTTTGTGGCCCCCCTGTTGCATGCGCATATAAATTAGGGGGAGTCCCGGCGGCTTACGACTACCAGTCAGTCCTAAGTCACGCAGCTCCCCACACCCCAAGGCTCTGGCCCGGTCGCAGAGGGAAGCAACCGCGAAAGCGGGGGTTGACGAACCGGAAGCGAGAATGTCGGCTTGAGTAACGAAAACATTGGTGAGAATCCAATGCCCCGAAAACCCAAGGTTTCCTCCGCAAGGTTCGTCCACGGAGGGTGAGTCGGGGCCTAAGATCAGGCCGAAAGGCGTAGTCGATGGACAACAGGTCAATATTCATGTACTACCCCTTGTTGGTACGGAGGGGCGGAGGAGGCTAGGTTAGCCGAAAGATGGTTATAGGTTTAAGGACACAAGGTGACCCTGCTTTGTCAGGGTAAGAAGGGGTAGAGAAAATGCCTCATTGCGCACCAGCAACGGGAAGGCTGGAACCTCACCGTGTCGTTCCTGGACAGTGCCGCTGGAGGCCGGAGGGCATCCGGACGTTCGCATGATCTTCATCATCTGCTACGTCTACTTCCTCTACGTCGACTACAGCAACCCTGAACCTCGCGTGCACCGAGCAGGCGACGATGGCTACAAGTGCTAGATCCTGTAATATCTCTAAACCCCTCTATCAGATCGTTTTAGGTGTTCTAGATGGCTGTCATGTATCATCTAGTTGTTTTCTAGATGTTTTAGATCTAACAATGTCAGCCGCTTATGTGGTGGTTTGCCTGTTGCTTCAGTTATGTAGCTTAACCGCGAATAGCGTGCAAAATTTTATATTTCCATTTGCCTTACAATGAGTCAAATTGAATCTAGCGATAACTGTGCCACCACAAACAGAATCTCAATGTGATTACTGTGTGATGAGTCGATCGCATCTCATGAACAAGTGGTTTGAGTCAACACCTATCTATTCGAAAAAAAAAACACCTATCTACCAGCAAGCCGTTGAATGGGCCAGCGAGCGCCTGCTCACTACTGTTAGCTACAAGTATATATTATTAACCACCACACTTAATCCACATGCAACTCTATTAATTTACTTCTTTAAATGTAATCATCTGATCAAATTCCGTTAACAAGTGGCTAAAGTGGTCGTCTAGGACCGAGGAGTACATAGAGGCATATGATTTTTTTTCCCGATCAACCATCATATATTTATAGTAGCGAATAGCACATGCTATACATGAGCTGACTACAATGATTACGAAATAAAGTCTAAAGAAACGAGCAAACTTTTGAAAATCATCAAACTCTTTCTCTTGCATAACACAATCTTTTACTTTTCTGAATGTAGCCGTCAAATGACAAACGTACCAAACCTGTGAATACCAACGAAGTTTCTCTCATAATTTTGATTTTGAGCCGCAATGCTAAGACTATGTGCACGCACGTGGCCATTAAAATAATCAACCAACATTGGAAAGACTACCAACATCGGTATTTCAGGGAAAATCAGCCGAACAGTCTGGTCGAATCAACAAACATTGGAAAGACTACCAACATCGGTATTTCAGGGAAAATCAGCCGAACAGTCTGGTCGACGTTACTAGGAGCCGAGAGTACGAATCACCATTGTCAAGTACGTAGCAACTGGGACAAATATTATGAGGATAATCCTCGCGCCAACCATGATAAAAAAATCCGAAACAAGATATGAAGGAACATACCTAGACAAATTTAATCTTACAATACCACCATTGACGTCATGAGGAGATCTCGTCGTCGAACGAAGGCCCAAAAATTAATTATTGTGGATGATGTCATCTTCATTGATGAAGAAAACACTACAAAACCGACACCGATGAGGCCGGTCGAAGGAGGGGGAACCAACCTATGGTTGAGGCAGAGGTGGTGGCGGCCACGGCTAGGTTTTCAGGAGGAGAAGCTCCAAAAGGCATCTGAATTGATTCCGACAAACAAGGCAAATCGTCACACATATGATACTCCTGTGAGAAAGCATTGGGCCAAGATCCAGGCCCAATTGTTGTCCAACCCATGGACATTGCTCATCGGGCCAAGACCCAGGGACAAATTCATACCCGTGGCCCGATGCTTTTTTTTTTTTGCAATTTTCCATGTATATTCACCAAATAACCACATACACAGTACATAGTAGAAATACAGAACGGGAAGAACAATACGTAGAGGAGCCAGAGCAAGCACCGAGAACCGCTGCTACACCGGCGACGAAGACGAAGACCAGCAACCTCCACCTTACCACTGCCTGGGAGCATTTAATCCCTTGAGAGACGCCGCCTAGCCTGTCCGCCGCGCCGCGACGAAACTTCTGTCGATGAACAACCATGGCAGACGCCCTCCCGGCACCGCCACGCCGCTTTGCCACCGCCGTCTTCAGATCCGTCGCAGGAAGGAGCAGAAGAACACACCAGCCCTGGGATCCGGCCGCCAGATCCGCCGCCACCGCGGATCTGACGGGAACCAGAGGGGCTCGAGCACCACGCCGGGCCTCGAGCTCCAGCAAGTCGCACGCGCAGACGCCGAGCCCCGCAGAGCACCGCCGCCGGAGAAGAGCACGCCGACCCCAAACCACCCACCACCCGCACCACCTTCTCCAGGGCGCCGCCGGCAGGAACTCCACCCTACCCTACCATATGTACAAGCCGGCACCGGGGATCCCCCACCCTCCCGCCGCCGAAGCGGCCGGCGGAGGAGAGGAATCCCGCGGCGCGGCGGCGAGCACGCGGCGGGTCGGCGAAGGGCGTCCAAAAATCGCCTTTTTCCTCTCTCAAACAGTGACGGGGAGAGGGGGTCCGATTCCCCTTTGGAAGGTTTACCCGAATGGCCCGATGCTTTTGTACAACTCTACCTAGCTAAGCTAGCTAGATTGTCCCTTTATACTCGACCACCATATACTGGCGGTACCAACAGGGGGCAAAGGTGGTACGCAAAGATAATGTGGACGCAGCTGTCAAGAAAACCGGTGCTGGTGGCGGCGTAGCTGTGGTGTGCCTATCTTTCAATTTTCAATGGTTTCTTTCGGGGTGTTTCGGCAGTTGTGGTGCAAGGAATCAGAGACCCAGTCCCACTTGAAGCAATGACACGCAGGGTTGCCTTGAGGTGATTAATAGCCTGGATGGTGTCTACGTGGGTAGATTTAGCAGTGTTATCAGTGAAATCAAATCCAGATCCTTATGTGTGCTTCACACACGAGCAAAGAGTTTCGAATATGGAGGCTCATGGAGTAGCCAGAGCCCCTGTCTCTCGTGATTCGGGCCATCGTGTCTGGTGAGAAAAATCCTATACAACCGGGTCGCGCACGACACGTGGCCAGCGAGGACCGGGTCGTACGGGCCGAATCGCTGGACCAGCTCCCGTGGGCGACGCGTGGTAAACCGGATCTCAAAGCATTTAGGCCTTCTCCCAAATTTGCTCCTCCTTCTCATCCCTTCTGTGCTCGCTCATGGAAGCCCGATCCTCTCCTGCGTGATGTGTGTCGCGCACCACCAGTGCTCCCTCTACCCTGCTCCCCGTCGTAGAAGACCAGACCAAGCCCCTGGCAGCTCGCCCCCGGCGATCCATCCTCCGTGTCCCCATCGTCCACATCCAAGGGATGACGTGGGGATTTATTCCCCCCGTCAATTTCGAGAAAAAAAAACGTCCAAGGGACCCGTCTGCTCGCCCTGGTGGCGCACCGCCGGCGCTCTGTCCACGGACGCCCTCCTCAAGTCCCCTGCGAGCGGCGCCGCAGTGGACTACCCCGTGCTTGCCGCCGTGGGCTTGCTGGTATGTGGTATTGTTAGCCGCTGGCTTCGTCTCGAGAGGATTGGAGTACACAGTCTGCAGATGCTTGGTTCCTGGGTATTTTTCCAAGACGACTGAATCACGAACTGAACTCAATTACTGGAGGATTGTAGATGCTTTGTCGATTTTACCTCTGAAATTTCTTCTCCTGCAGTTGAGTCTTTGGTTTGAGATCTGATTTGCCACGTGTCGTGCGCGGGAGTTGGTCCAGGGATCCTGACAGTACGACCCAGTCGTATAGGATTTTTCTCCTCCATTTCCATAGTCCAGAGCCCCAGGCCCTCTTTGTATTCCGTTAAACTTTGCTAATATTGAATAAAGCAGCGGCCTGTTACCGTAAACAAAACTAGTCGTCCAGTTTTCCATCTTTATTGAGTTATACTCTCTTCCATATCTTCTCCTATTTCCGACAAACACCGCCGCCCCTGTCTTCCTCTTCTCCGTCCGCCTCATCGTCGTCGGAGTAAACCAACATGTTAAACTCGTGTGGTGGTCAGCTGTCACGACCTTCTACCCTCCCGCTATGACACCTCGCCGCCGTCGGAGTAAACCGACGAGGCGGTGACACCAGCGATTCAGTGGGGGTGGGAGAGGGAACAAGCACGAAGTAGCGTGAGGTAGGCGGCGAAAAATGTCTAGATCACTGCTATGTGATACCTGTCTGTCGGTATGCGACGTAGCGTTGTTTGTCGACACTCCCACGCCACTTTCTATAGACTGGGGTCGAGTGGTAGTGCCTATAGACTGCGGTCGAGTGGTAGTGCCAGATTTAATTGTGACCGTGGTTGGGAGCCGATTTCATGTCCGTCACAGCTACACTTGTAAGGCCATTTTTTCTAAAATCCGATAGAGCTCCGGATGGCACCTGCCGGGTTCAGGTGCGGGTTTGACACCCCCATACCCGCACTCGCCCCTTCTACCCGCCCCCATACCCGCTGGCGGGTACAAAATTTTCCCATACCTGGTACCCGACGGGTACCCGCCATTTGCACAGACAGGAAAATTTTGGCAGCAACAATGACATCAACAAACAATTGCAATTCACAGTTTAACAAATATAGATTCACAACATAATGCATTTTCACAGCAGTAATTGACATCAACAAACAATTGGCAGTAGTAATGGACAGCAGCAAACAATTGTCGCCGGCTGCCCTCTTCTTCACCTTCTTCTGGATCGGAGGACGAAGCAATAGGCGTACGGCTCCGCTTCCAGTCACAGAAACCGACGGCAATCCCGATCCGCCACGCACGCCGCCTCCCTACGTTCTCTTGGAGCTCGACGGTGAAGGCTGCACGCCCAGCAAGAAGCCTAGGCGCTATCCGCTTCCCGCCGGCGGCAGAGGGGACGTCGGTGATGGTGAAAATTCATCCTCTAGCTGCTGCTGGACAGCGCCCTCGCCGACTCGACCGGCTCGGGATCCATGGCTCCCAGGATTCATGACCGCGCGTCCGCGTCTTTCGGTGCAGGGGGCGGGCCGTCGGGGGCTGGTGAAGTGGGGAAGGGGAGGGAACGGTGGAGGAGCTCGGTCGGCTCGGCGGGGAGGACCGGAGGAGGCACTGGCGCGATGGAGAAGGAGCGGCAGCGCAGGGCGCATGCCACAGGCGGCGGCGTTTGGGACTCGAGGGAAAAGAAACGAGGAGGAGTGGAGGAAATGTGGAATCGCGTGGGGGGCTGGGGGTTAGGGTTAGGGTTAGGCCTTTCTCCCTCTCCTCTGTACAATGACAGGTGGGACTGTCTGCTGGGAACTCACTGACAGGTGGGGTCAGACGGGTATGCGGGTTAGAGGGTTTGACACCCCATACCCGCCTCCGCTACACCCGATGGGTATAGTTTTCACCCGCTAAGCAGACCCGCGGTTTTTTTCCTTACCAAACCCTATCCATTTGAGGCGGGTACCCGTCGGGTACGCGGGTATCTGATACCCATTAGAGCCTATTGAGAGCAGCAGGATCGGACGGTAGGGTCAAAACAAAAAACTTGGGAAAAGAAGAGAAAACGTCTGACTGGTAGGGCCCAGAGGAAAAGCGTGGGTGAGGAAAAAAATCAGCGTGTGAATTATCGTGTCCTGTCCCCGTGCTCCTGCCTACCTCGCGAACGGCGGCGCCGCATGCTGTAGAGGAGATAGGGGAGGGGGATTCGTAGATGGCGAAGCGGCTGCGCGAGCGACTCCGTGGGGCGAGTCCCCAGCCTCGCCGGCGAATAGCCTGGACGACGGCTGCCTCATGCATATCTTCAGTTTCCTCAGCCCGATCCCAGGTTCGATTCGCTTCCCCCCTCACCTTACCAGGAGAAATGATTCGAGAAGAATCGGTAGATATCGTTGCGTGTGTGGTAGTGATTGTGTTCGGATTTGGGTGGAGAGTTGGTGGGAAGGTACTAGGATGGACCAAAAAATGGAGTTTGACCTGCTTCTGTGGGGAGCCAATTAGGGATCGGTGTGATTCGTTGTATTGGGCACTGATTTCACGCTGCCGTGTTGCTAAATTACTGGGATTTTGGGAATTACTGTTGGACCTGATGGGATGAACACCTTTCAGTAGTGAAAGATGTCTCAGAATTAGATCCTGGATAGGTTTGGACTTAGGACTAGTGAATGTTTGCTCTCATGTCCAGGGTTTTGATCACATCTCACGCTGAGATTGAAAACAAATTACAAGTTGGCACCATATTGTTCTACATGACGTGTTGTTGTGGGGGAGGGGCTGATATTTGACCCTTTTTGGCATTAAATCGTTGTTCAGCTAGTTGATTTTTTTGTAAGTTTGCACCATATTGTTTAACTGATGTGGAGTTGTGGGGAGGGGGATGATATTTGACCCTTTTTGGCATCGCGGCTACTTTTTTAATCTTTGTTCACCTAGTTCGTTTGCCCACTGGCTGTACTGATAACATTGGTATACCTTAAGGGATTTTCTGCCTTAATGCCTATGCTCGGCAACATTTTGTATATCAAGGAATTTTCTGCTAGCCTGATTGTCTTGAGCAGGATCAGAATTGGATTTTAACTACGTAATGACTACACTTCTGATTCTGTTTTTGTATCTTCATAACCAAGCAACGAGTTTATGCATTTGTTAAGTAGTGTGAATCCGGAAATGTTGAGTCGCTTGGGTGATCTTTATTAGACTGCCAGAGATGGAAAACTGGTTTATGTCAGGTCTTATTCCATGAGAACTACAGTTAGGTGCTGTTCTTACATGTATTCATTTGGTGGTTCGGGAAATTTATCTTGGTATTTCTAGATAACCAAACCTTAACTTACTGCTGATTGTGTCGCCGACTCGCTGCTATCATTTGTGTTCCATAAAAAATGAGCTTTTTTTAGCATTTTATTTTTGAACCTGCAGATAGGTATAACACCGCCCTCGTTTGCCACAGATGGCGCTACCTTGCATGCCATCCTCGGTTGTGGTTGCGTGTTGAGAGGCCACTCAGAAATGTAACAGAGCCTGGAGTTTATACAAATCTTGAGCTGCTGTTTCTGCTGCTAGGTTCGTTTCATCCATGTGATTTTACGTTGTCGAATGAAGAATATTATGGATGATATCTGCTTTGTTGAAGGCCTGGTGACACTATTCTAATTGCTGCCGGTGGCACCTATCTTGCATGTAATATCAAAATAAAGAAGCCTCTTTGCATTGTAAGTTTTGCCATCTATGTTCACGGTAGTTTTTTCCTCTGGTGAAATGTTCCTGCATTATTCACCAATTGTTTTGCCGGTGCAACTGTGTGCTTATTGTTTGTCATTTTCTATTCCATCAGATTGGTGGGGGTGAGCTTCCTGATGATACTGTATTAACATGCTCCCGTGGCTCTGAGAAGTATGCTCCTTTCTTCTGTTCTTGTATTCCCTCTGTTTTGTACTGTTTTTGCCAGTTTGCTACTGCTGCTGAACTCATTACGCGTTGTCATTATAGCAGTTTTTCTTTACTAGGCCGATGCTCTCCATAGTTACACACATAATCTGCACCTAAGAAACTTGATTATGAACTTCCTGTCAATTACATTACCCAGCCTGGTGGCTAGGGTGCTCTATGCTAATGCAGCCAACTCCACGGTCATAATGCCCCGTTCACATACTGTTTTCCTGCTGTTTTTGGTAGCAGCTAGTTGGAAGTACCCTTTTGGGATTTACTGTGGTAGAAAGGAAACGTTTTCCATATATACCTGACTATAGGTTATTCTAAACTTGCAATTTGGAATGTTGATACTGGGAATTTATGTCTTCTACTGAGTATATTGGCTGTAATAACATCTTATATTATCGGACGGAGGGAGTAGATGCTAAGGGGTTATGGGGTTTATAGCCCTTTGGTTTGTGAATTTTTGTCAGTAAACTAAGGTGGTAGTGTAAATTCAGCTTGTTCAGGGAAGTATTTAGTCTGCAAACTTTTACGCGCTTCCTATTTAGTATTTACAGTGCCATTTCCCCACTTGGTCTCATGTCTTTCTGCACTAACCTGTGTAAGCAGTGCCTTGGAGTTCCTTTCTACCTGCAAGATCGCCAATCTCACTATTAAGGCGGAGCTTGGATGCTGTCTGCTTCATCGAAGCGGCAAGCTGACTATCGAGGAGTGTTTGCTGCAGTGCGAGCAAAACCCTCTGGATTATTTGTCCTTCCCTATAGTTAGCACAGCGATTGAATTTAATTCAGTATCATCGCTCAAGGAGCAAGGGCATGGCCTGACCGTCGTCCGCACCCGGATCGAAGGTGGCGCGAAGGCCATCAGGACGAACGGAACCCTGGCGCTGCAGCGCGTGCGGGCCATCTACGCCCGCAGCTCTGTTTTCTTCTGGTTCGAAGTAGGGGAGAAATAGGAACCCCTGTGAACCAACAGGCTCTTGTATTCTGTATCACCCTAGTGTTCTGCAAACTGCTGTATCATAGTTATCTCCTCTCTGTTGTAACCTATGATGAATTTGTAGTATTCAACATTTGAACCATCAAGGGACATGTTGCCCCTTGCAAGTGAAACTGTGAAAAAATTGTTATGTTGTGGTAATCATTATAGAAAAAGCACAGCTGGTACCGTTTGTACCAAAACTTCCTTTTTTTCGTTACATTTATCCTCTTTTAATTGACACTGCGATCTGCAGGGTCGATGGGACACTGCGAACTGTCTGAAGCAGCGGTGGCTAGTTAAGACATGGTCATTAATTACTGTTTGGTCTGTCCACGAGTACAAATGCGTAATTACTCTGTGATTAATCACACACCGATCGTTGTCCTCTCCTTGGTACCCGAGGGGAACGTACAGTAGAGTGGGTGTTGCTCCCTGTACTTTTCCCCTTGTTTTTCACCTTTGGAGATGGATTTTTCTGCTTGTTACTGCCGGCTCAAATGGAGTAAACCACCGAGGTGAAAATAGGGTTAGCTGGATCCGTTGTAGTTACCCGTGTCATTTAATAGTAGCTTAAATAGCTTGTTGGCAGGTAGCAATTCAAACAGGCCGCAACGGTCGGTAATCTCATTTCATCTCAGTAGTGGACCAGTTAAACAATTCATGCTGCTCTAGTACAACAGTAACTCGTGGGTTCCTATCCAGTAAACACTGAGACCGTACTATACAAGTTCTGTTCGGGACAGTGTTTTGACTCGTGAGTTCCTATCCAGTAAACATTTATTTTGCACACAAAGTTTTGTGAGATTAAAAAATATTTTTGTGTTATGTGTCGGGCACAAAAATGTCTTTCTTTGACAAAACTTTGTGTTCCAACATAAAATGTAAATATATACTTCCCGAAAAAAATCAGAATTTTTAAAAATTTTAAATATGTTTTTTCATAATAGGAGCATCTAGTCCTGCTACCCAAAATGTATTTCCGTTATGTTCGTGATTTTTTTCTGAAGGATTATTTTGTCTCTCGGTGAGCTGAACTTTGGAGTGTTTCAAATTTCATCTCCCTTTAATTCGGGGCTCTGCTAAAGCCGGTCATCCGTGCTCTCTTTGGCAGAGGGCCAAAGCTGACTCCCAGCATTTAAAAAGAAGTTGAACTCTTTTGCGCCGCATGCCATCGACATGTCACAGGAGGAGCAGGTGAACGGATTTCCCAGCAAACAGAGCCAAGGCTGAAGCCGACAGAAACAACACACGGAGGACACGCATTGTTTTATTTTCCAGATCTTCTGCCTCGTGTACTATTTTGTCACATCTAACTTAATTATTCCAACAATTCCCCAGCAATTTTTTGTATTATTCCAACTAGTCAGCTAAGATCTTTTTGACATTTTTTCTTTTGAACCTTCACCATCTTCGCCGGTCTTCAGTCTCCATTCAATGGAGGTCAGGGGGGCGGAGTAACTGCTGTTCTTGACCGTTGATCCCCTGCGTGATCAGGCCGACAGGGCCCCACGCGCCTTCAGATCACTATGAATGAACAGAGATTTTGGCCCAAATAAAATCAGCTCCGCGGCTCCGCCTCCAAACCCCGAGAAGGAAAGCTCCTCTCTTCAGAAACTCGGCAGAGAGAGACGGAGAAAGGGAGACGAGGCTTTAATTCGAACGCGCTCGCCTCCTCCCCCTCCTCTCTCGAGCCCTCCGCCGCGGTACTACATCACGCCAAACCGTCCCATCCGGGGTCAAATCCTCTCTTCCTCGCCGGCCTTGCCTCCCCTTGCGATCGCCGCCTCCGCCCGTCCGTCTCTGCTGAGGTACAGCGCCTGTTCTCTTTGTTTCTTGGATGCGGGGCTGGATTTCAATGGGTTTTTTGAGGCGCGCGTGTGGGTGTTTGGGTCGGATGCGCGCGCGGGATGGGGAATGCGGCTGCCCGGCGTGCGGCCGTGGCGGCCGCCGGGCGCCGGCTAGGGTTTTAGATTGGGGGTTGGGGATTTTGCGGCGCTGGGGACTGACGGGGTTTATCCATGTTCGAGATGTGCCGATTTACCTGTTGGGTAGAATACGCCCCGCCCTTGCGTTGTTTGTTGATGAACTTCAGCTCGGGAGAGTGTCGATTAATGGTAGATTAAGATTAACAGGTAATTAGTTTCAAAAATATATTAACAGGTAATCACCACACCACAGGTGTTCGTATGGTTGATCCGGCGAAGTTTGCTAAATCTCAGCCTGCTAGCTTCTGTCTTCGAGCTAGATAATGATATGTTCATGCTGTATCTAGGTTCTAGAGCCATGCATGTGTCCCTCTGATGCTAGGTTCGTGATTTAGCTGCTTTTGTACTGTTTCTGCACTCCCCATAGCCAAGGTTCAGGTTCATGATTTGTAGTCTAAAAAGAAGGGAAAGGTTCAGGGCTTCTGTTGATTGGCAATCACTACAGCTCCAGCGTGCTGCTAGCATCTCCTTGGATAAGGTGAAGAGATGCTTTATGTGATGAACTGCTTGTTTCTTGTTTGGGTGGTTCATTGCAACTTTATGCTGCTGCTTTGAGTGCAAGGCAAGGTCCATGGGAGTGTCACCACCTTTCGGCCTCCCTGTTTCACATTATTCCACACCATCATTTGCCTCAGATGCCACATTTCCTCCTCTTGCATTGTTGCTATTTTCTGTGAAGCCGATATTCAAGATGAACTGGCTAACCAGCATTTCCTCTGTTTCCATTGCTATATTTGGGGTAGTGCCACCGCCACCGGTGATGTCGTTTTTTGCTATGGTTTTCGCATTGGCTTCTTAATATCAAAATAAAGCTCAAACAAGTACTTAAGTATGATTCCAGACTGTGGATAAAACTGAAAAGTAAGACTAGAAAAGTTGAACAAAAGTACAGTGATTGTTATGATGAAAGCTATGAGACCAAGCACCACAGCATCTATGTTTACAAGCTTTCTGTTAAATCCAACTATCCAAGCCATATCTTCTCATGATTCCTGCCTTGCAGTGATCATCTTTATGCCTTTAAGTGATATTGACTTTATTATGGTTGGCTTGGGACTTGGCAGACGAAATTTACTTTCGTGTGTTCTATAGAAAAGTGAGCTAAATTGATATGGAAATGATGTTTGAGAATGAAAAAGGGTTTCTTTTTTCTGAAAATGGTGTATATTTTCTCATTTACTTCCAAGCCTATTGTTTCACTTTTGATTTCTTTTTTCCTACATACAGGATTCTGTTTCCATAGGGTTGACCATGGCATCGCTGCTTATCTTGATGACGCTGAAGTTATTGACCCTCCAAAGAATGAGATGCTAGATGTTGCCGAACTCGTCGGTGATCTTATCCAGCATTCACCGAAGCCAAATGTGATAGTTTCTAGCAATGTGCGTGAGCTACTGGAATGCCCTGTGTGTTTGATTGCCATGTATCCTCCAATTCATCAGGTATGCCCTGTTACTGAACTAATTACTAGTTAGCACCTTGGTTACATTATACTGGCATAATTCTAGGCTTTGAACTCCCCATGCATTGTCTGGAGAACACACAGTTGTAGAAGAACATGAAAAGAGTGATTAACCTTTAAGGTAGGTACAACTTGGGCTTTCTGTTGGTAACAAGCGACATCCCTTCCTTTCTGATAACTGCCCCAGGCATCAGTCCCACCTGTGACTAGCTAATTGCAAACTTGTTGAATTTACACATCACCACACTCTTATTTTTCATTTTCGATGTTCTCCAGATTGTTCCCTATCAAATGGTAACATATTAGGAAGGTCTGATATCAGATGATTATTTTGAATTTATACTGCATATTCAGATATTTCCTAAGCTCAGAAAAGAATGTTGAATATGAATTTGTCTAAGATTCTTTAACTATTTTGTTTTGTTACATTTGTGCGTGCAGTGCTCCAATGGTCATACCATATGTTCTGGATGCAAGCCAAGGGTTCATAATCGCTGCCCAACATGCAGGAGTGAATTGGGTAACATAAGATGCCTTGCTCTGGAGAAGGTTGCCGCATCTCTAGAAGTTCCATGCAAATTCCAAAACTTTGGATGCATGGGAATATATCCCTATTATTGCAAGCTGAAACATGAATCCCAGTGCCAATACAGACCCTATACTTGCCCATATGCGGGATCTGAATGCACTATCGCTGGTGACATCCCATATCTAGTGAATCACTTGAAGGATGATCATAAGGTTGACATGCACAGTGGAAGCACATTTAATCATCGTTACGTCAAGTCAAATCCTCATGAAGTTGAGAATGCCACATGGATGCTTACGGTAATTATCACTTATCTCTGTATGTTATGATCTGAAACACTATGGAAAGTTAAGGTTAAATTGATTGGACCTATGAATTTATTCGACTTGGATAATAGTACATTACTCCTCACCACTCTCTGTCCATGATCCAGACACTGCAAAGTTGTATGTCGTATCTGTCAGTATTTGACAACATGGATTGCTGATTGTGTTCACTAAGAGCACACATACTTAATAACACCATCAAGGTTGCTCATGATAGTGCATGCTTGCTTGCTATCATAAGCTTATCGCTCAATATAGTTATGCTACTTCTTTTTAGCTGTCTTGTGTTTTCCTGCATTTAAGTGAGAATTGTAGAACTAACTCTAGAATATTTGTCCAGGTTTTCAGCTGCTTTGGGCAGTACTTCTGCCTGCACTTCGAGGCCTTCCAGTTGGGTATGGCGCCTGTGTACATTGCCTTTCTCAGGTTCATGGGAGACGATGCCGAAGCTAAGAACTACACCTACAGCTTGGAGGTTGGAGGCATTAGTCGTAAGATGACTTGGCAAGGTATCCCTCGAAGCATCAGAGATAGCCACAGGAAAGTTCGGGACAGCTACGACGGGCTCATCATCCAGCGGAACATGGCCCTATGCTTCTCTGGTGGCGACAGGAAGGAACTCAAACTGCGGGTCACCGGAAGAATTTGGAAGGAACAATGAATTGTAACTGTCCTCTAAAAAGTTTCATTCGTCATTCTGGCGAAACGATGCTAAATGTGTTGGTAACTAGGTGTGAGGGGCGTAATTAGGACTAGGTATTGGTTTGTAGACTTGTCTTAGCCGCCAGCAATCTTCTGGTAGTGCAAAAGTGTTGGATGGTTTGCATGCGAACCATGTGATAGACCTGAAGGCAAATCTCATTCTTTTGCTTTGAACAAGAGCTGGCTGGCCATTTCGCTGCCGTTTTAGTGAGATCTTGTTGGTGACTGTGTAATGTAAATGGTGTAGCTCCCCTTCCTCTGTACCGAGACTTGTATCTATATTAGCCCCAGTGATGTTCTGAATTACTGGTGTTGGTGCTTGAGTTGAGAGTTGAGACAGCCGTTTCTGATGGCAATTTTGCTGCTGCTCAGATTGGAATTTGTCTCTTCCATTCACCTTTGTGCACCAGTAGGTCACAACTCCGCGGCTTCACTAGATTACACAAAATATAATGGACTTCTTGATGCATTAATCAGAAGATGTTTTCGCTCTTGAGATCATCAAGAGCTCTTCTGGATGAATTGATCACCACTCACCAAGCTTTACATTAAAACAATGGAGCTGAGAAACAAAAGGCATGAGCTTTGCTAGATCATGCAAAACACAGTCAGATATAAATCACAAGTTATTTTCTCTCTCTTGAGATCATATAAAATCCTGGGTGATCTACGGCTCCATGAAATCAGGTGGGAGTTGTATCTACATCAATCAAAAGACTATTTACTCTCGTGAGATCATTAATATACTTTAGTGAACCATCACTTAAGAAAAGAATAGGTGGATGTAATTTAGAAAACAGCGAGGACAACATGATTAAGGACCTTTATGTAATACAGCTGAAATACAATAGGCTGAAAATCACATTATTTTGAGCTGTATTACTTTACATCCATCCGTGCATGAAGAAATCAAACCATTTGGATCATAAGTAAAGATAGAGATAAAAAACAAGAACTAGACAATAAATAATTTCCCCAAGCTCAAGATTTATTTAATACTCAAGTGATATTATTACATAAAGACCAGAAGACTTGGACCTAATTTAAAACACAGCAAAAGGACAACATGATTACAGTTTCTTTCAGCCTTAAAAGACCTACAGTTGGATCATTTCTTGATGAGGATCACACTGTTTCGAACTGTATTATTGTACAGCCATATATTCATGAATAAAATTGATCAAACCATGGATAAGATGGATCGGATGAAGTAAAGATCAGAGGAGAAACAAGCAAGAACTAACCACTCCAAGCTTGAGTGTTTACATTAGTTTCCCGATTACATTTACAAAGCTAATGACAAGTGACAATAAAGAAATTGTTAAGCGTTCGAAACAAGAAGATGCTTGTAAGCATTGGCATTGGTTGGCTACATCACTTGTTCTGTTACATAGATGTCCACAACTTATACATACATATGGGTGCAAGTTTGGCATGCAACAGTAGAGAAAGAGGGTGGCATTTCAAAAGAAAAATACAGACAGACTGAAGATTTCATGATTACCCTCAGCTCTGATCAACCAGAGTTCCCATTACACAAGCATCTGAGAAACAGATACACCTGACTGACCTCAGCTCAGATCAATTTAAAACTAGCCGAAGAGCAGATGCAATGCGATGAAGGGTTATTGGCAATCTCTGCTTCGTGAATGATAATCTATCCAATTCGGTTTAATTTGACAGAAGATCAGAAGGTCAATTGATCCAGCAGAGTCACTCACTGTTACAAGAACTAGCTAGCTAGCATCTGAACCCCAATCTGAAATTACTAACTGGAGTCTGGAGAGTAGATGCAGTGGAGTGGAGAATGGCATTAGGAGTCGATCAGGAGCAGATGGGGCATAGGACGAGGCCGTTCTCGTTGCACTCGCCGCACCGCATCAGCACGCCCTTCTCTCCGCGCCCCTTCACCACCGCTCCAGCTCCCGCGACGACAACCTTGCGGCTGCCGGAGCAGTCGAAGCAGGGCAAGAACCGCATGCCGCCGCAGCCGTCGCAGCACCGGCCTCCGGGGCGCGCGCGCGGGAGGCCGTCGAGCAGGGGCCCCAGCGCGCCCTCCTCGTCCATCCGCAGCACCTCCTCCGCGCCGCCCAGGTGCCGGCCCCGCACGAAGAGGCGCGGGAGGGAGAGCGGGAGGGGCAACGGGAGGAGGGCGCGGAGCTCGTCCCGGAAGCCGCGGTCCATGGAGACGTCGCGCTCCCGGAAGGCGACGCCGTGAGAGTGCAGGCGGCGCGCGCTGCGTTGCAGGCCTCGAAGGTGTCGCGGAGGGCGCGGAGCGTGGTGGTGTAGAGCACCGCACAGTGCGCGCTGCCCGGCGGGCAGCGGTGCGGTGGAGGTGGGGGTGGAGTGGGGGTGGGAGGGGGGCGGGGGATGTTGGCGTCGATGGCGCGGAGGGGGAAGCGGATGCAGCGCGGGGGCTTGCCGTCGGGGTCTTTGGTGTTGGGGCGGCGCGGGGAGGCGGTGGACTTGGGCTTGGCCGGCGTGGTGGGGTCGTGGAGGCCCGCCATGAGCTCCCACGAGTTGATGACCTCCGCCTCCGGCTGCGTCGTCTCCTCTTCCGGCTGCGCATCGGCCGGTGGCTTGGGCTTGGACCTGGAGGGGAGGGAGAGTGGTGGGGGAGGCGGCGGTGGCGGTGGAGGCGTGGATTTGGGGACGGAGGCGGCGGTGGCGGCGATGTTGTAGGTGAGGATGCCGTAGGTGGAGGAGGTTAGGGAGACGATGTGGGACGCGGAGGAGGAGGCGGACACGCCGATGATGCGGCGGTCGTCATCCTCGAGGAAAGTCGACGACACGCACCCCATCGACGAAGCGAAGGATTCGGGGATCGATTCGATCAGGATTCGGAGCTGGGTGGCGGTGGATGGAAGAAGAAGAAGAATGGGGGAGAGGGTTCGGGTTCGTGGCTCGAGGATTCAAAATTTCAATTTGGATCCGTGGAGCAATGATTCAGGAGGGCGCGGCGGGACAGGAGGAAATGTGGCCGCACTCACTCACTGGACTGCAGACTGCACCTGCAGAGTTAAAGCCGCCACCCACCTCCACCTCGATAGGCCCGCGCGCACACACGCTCTCGAATGGACTGCCTAGGCCTCCGCTACTGGTGATAAATAGCTCAACCATTCTTGGGCCAGGCCGTGCCAACTTTTTTGCATATGGATCAAATATAAGTAGGCCTAGCCCGAGGCCTGTTGGGCTTTTCCTCCGCTCATGTAGGGCTCGAGCCTAATTTTCCAGTCCAACTATCGGCCCAACGATCTTGTTTTTTCATCATTAGGTTTTTCCCCCGACCCGACCAAAGGTATGGCTAGGGCTACAGCAGACAGAAACCCGTTACTCTATCTTCATCCAGGTGCGACCGATACCAGAGAGATTGTGGTGTTTCACTTTGTGTATCGATGGCTTAGATCTCGTGGATTGTCTAATGTGGCGCTTCGGTCTTTCGTTTTGGCGGTGGTAGCAACGTTGGTCTTAAAATGATTTTGGGTAAAGTATTCCCCCTTTCAATCTAAAGGGGTCCCCATCTTAATAGGATGATAAATCATCGATTTGACTACTTTTAATGCAGGCATATATGGCATGTTCAACTATATCAGGTGATCACCTATTGGAGAAGGTCAAAACGTGGGAGGATAGCCGCTTCTGCAGGTTCGGTCTTGAGAAATTTTTTACCCAAGTCGTGGAGGAAGTCGAGATCCTATAGGTGAAGATATAGACTGACTACAACAAATAACATTAATGTAATGTTTACTTTGATTATTATGTAAGTATTTTTCTTTTTTCGCGCTTTGATTAAAACTACAAAAAACATTCATTGTAAAAATATTAATGCATCACCTAATTTGTTCCTAAAGTGGGCGCCAAGCTCCGAGCGGGTGCATAGAAAGGCATAGGCATTGGCGAGCTTGATTAACGTAACAGGGCATGCTAATACCAGGCTTAATAAATATAATGGGGAAGAAAAACATAAGACCGAAGCCTTGTTAGATCATACAACAATACAGTGGAACTCAAGTTGTAGAGGAAGTCGAGATCGTAACGGTGAAGATAGAGAAAACTACAAGAAATAACATCAATGTATTGTTCACTTTAATTATTATGTAAGTTTTTTTCAAAAAAAATGTTCGCATCGATTAAAACTATAAAAAACATTCATGGTAAAAATATTGTTTTATGCATATCACATTTACTAAAATGCATCACCTATTTTTTCCTATGAAAAATAGGCGCCAAGCTCTGGGCGGGTGAATACAGCTTGATTAATGTAACAGAACATGCTCATACCATGCTTAATTAATACAATGAGGGAAGAAAAACATAAGACCAAAGCCTTGTTAGATCATGCAAAAATACAGTGGAACTCTACCTGCATCAGTCAGAAGATTATATTTTTTTCACGATTTCATCATATGTTTTGGATGAATTGATCAAATGACTCTGCGTGGGACTACTTATCACCTGCTTACATTAATATACTTTGGTGAACCTTGCAAAAAGAAAAGAAGGAGGTGGCTGTAATTTAGCAAACAACTAGGACAACATGATTAAGGACCTTTAAGTAAGTACGATTGGATCATGATTATTTCTTGATGAGGATCACATTGTTTCAAGCTGTTTTCTTTATATCCATCTGTCCACGAAGAAATCAAACCATCGATAAGACGGATACAAGCATGTAAAGAAAGATAAGAGGGAAAACCATCTATTCATGAAGACAATTGATCAAATCAACATAAAGACTTGAGTGACCTTACATAAAGAACAGATGAGGTGGCTCTAAATTACTACTAGAACACAGCTACAGGACATCATGATTACAGTTTCTGAATACAGTTGATCACAGCTAATCTAGACCTTAAAAGACTAAGTTAGTACAGTTGGATCGTTTCTTCATGAGGAGCACACTGTTCAAACTGTATTACTGTACAACCATTTTTTAGGGAACTGTACAACCATCTATTCATGAAGAAAATTGATCAAACCAACATTTCCTTAGTTTGCTCTGATATATTCCACCAAATCAAGTAAAGATAAGAGCGAAGAAGCAAGAACTATGCAAGAATTAATAACTCCAAGCTCATGTATTTACTGCACATTAGTATTTCGTTTACATTAATCAAAGCTGATATCAGCGCCAATTTTTACACACATATACAAGCATCGGCTCTTATTCCTCAATCGCCATCACCGCAATGGCAATTCCGCAGCAAGGAGCCAAGAACAATTCGTTCTCTTCCATTAGCAGCTAATTCGATCCCCAAATTATCGAATTGATTTATAACACACAAATCAAGAACACCAAGAAACCGAAATGCGCCTCTCTGATGACGAATCTAACCACTCTAATCCTTCAACAGTTAGCAGCGCAAATTTAACGGGGGAGCGATCAAGAAGAGCAATTAGCGCAGCGCACCAATCCGTTCTCGTTGCAGTCGCCGCAGCGGATGGCGCGGCCTTCCTCCTCGTCGAAGACCTTGCGGCTGCCGGCGCAGGTGGGGCAGGGAGCGAAGCGGACGCCGCCGCAGGCGTCGCATACGAAGGCCGGGTCCTGCCCGGCGGCGCCCTCGAGGAGGCGCCGGAGCTGTCCGGACTCGTGCAGCTGCCGGACCTCGTCGGCGCCCCCCACGAGGCGGCCGCCGATGAAGAGCTGCGGGAGCGAGAAGGCGCGGCCCCGCGCGTCGAGCAGGGACTGCAGCTCGCGCCGGAGCGCCGCGTCCATGGACACGTCGCGCTCGTCGACGGCGACGCGGGAGCCGCGCAGGATGGCGCGCGCGGCGGAGCAATCGGCGAAGGTGCGCCGCACCCCGCGCAGCGACGTCGTGTAGAGCACCACCGCTTGAGGTCGCGCGCGGGGCTCGTCGGCGAACTGCGGCCGGCGCCACTTGGGCATCAGCCGGTGCCCCTGGTGGTGATGGTACGTCAGCGACCGCGCGAACTGCCGCGGCTGCTGCTGCTTCTTGCCGCCCTCCGTCCCGCCGGCCCCGCCGCAGCCGACCTCCATCTCTTCTCGGTTCTCGACCCTCACCAACGTCGGTGACAAAGACGTGCTGCCGCGTCAGGTAGGGGTGGGTTCTTCTCGGCTATGGCGGTTACCTTGGGTTGAGGCGACGGAAGGGGAAAGGGAGAAAGAAAGAGTCTTGCGAAAGCGAGCAATGGAAATTAGCTGGGGAAGGAAAAGGTGGATGTGTGTGCGTGGTGGGGTTTAGTCGTGGCGTATATATATTTTCTTCTCTCGGTGGAAGTTCGGTTGCTTTTTGTTTGGTTCTTCTCTGTTTGCGCTGATTTTTCTTTGTTTCCCAAAATGCTGAAAATTTCTGTTGTGAACAAGAATGTCACAACTAATTTATTAACTAATTTGTGCAATAAAACCAGTAACTAACTGAGACAGGCTAGCTAGTGAATAGACTGATTTATTAACTAATTTGTTGTTTTGAGCTGAAACAAGGAATGTGCGGCCGCAGTAATGGCTAAAAATAACCTTTTTTCCCTTAGTTTTGAAGCATTTGGTTACTTTGGTTGGTCTTTTTTAGTTGCTAGATTGTGAATAGAGTGGCTGGCAGTGGGTCCGGGTGTTGGGGCCGTTATTACCGGTGGGAATGACTTTGTACGTTTGGGCTGCAAGAGAGAGGAAGGTTCTTGAATATGTGTCGTGTTCAGCCTCGATGAGAGCCTGTCATTTTCTCTATATTCACTTCCCCTTCTCTCCATTTTGTGTGAATCATATTCGACTACGACGCAGATAGGAAGAAGCAGAGCACGAGGTAGATATGACTTAGCGATCATTTGACCGAAGACTTCAGGCTCCGCCGAAAATAGACTCACTTCACGGTCTTTGAGCTATGTCGTGTAAGTGATATTTCATTTTTTTTCTATGAAAAATAACTTGAGAAGTAAAAATAATTGTTTTAAGCAAACATTTAGCAGGATATTTTTTAAGAAATGGGTCCCCCGGCCTCTGCATCAAAATGATGCACACATCCTTATTTTCATTAAAATAAATGTCTGCAGCGTAAAATATGATCTCTTATCCACCACAGTGCAATGTTCATTGCCTCGGCGTGCATGGTTTTTCTCTACCGGGGAGAGGCTGGAAACATGATTGTTCATTTTGAAACCCACATTATGGAGGCCCATCTGTACGGGGCTACTATGTGACTGTGTCCGCAGCTTGGGAAACAAGTGCAAGATCATGAACAGTAGTACTAGCTAGCAACTGTTGTTGAAGGCTGAAGCTATAGGTGCATGCATGGTGTGGGTGGAACAACAGCAAAATAGGAGCTTGGGAACCACATGCATGGGCATGGTACTCCTATATCATAGACTCAAACGTCCAGCTCCCATGAGTGATGAGTTAGGTTTCTAGGACCATTGTCATCTGGAAAGCATCCTAGCTGTTCTTGTTAAATGCTTCACTATTCAGGATCTGGAACGATTGATGAGCTTCTGGTTATGGGTTCCATGCCGAACAATTACAATTGGCAGCTGGAGCTTGGAGATGGAGAGGTGGCAAGAGCCACAAAATCGTATGGCATGATATTTGTTCGGCAAGCTCGGTATTTTACGGTCAATCAATCGATGGAGAGGCTTGAGAGACACATCTCTTATATCCAAAATTAGTCGAAGAGAAATTTAAAGGCTTTGATCTGTTTAAGATGTCGATATTTGGAGAACATAGTAATGCTAGATAGATTCGAGATTTCTAGGTTCCTGATGCCATCGAGACCAAGTCTGTATCTTAAACCCGAACGTGCGAAGTGTGTTTTAGTCGTTGTTGAACGCGGTTGCTTTCGTGTGACTTTTCCGAACGCCTGAACAGAAAACCGGCCGGCCGGGTGATATATATGCATAACCGGCCGGACAGCTTGCGGTTTTCTTGTGTTGTGCCGATGAATTTACTAGTTGCTCAGGTATCACTGTCCACGGCAAGGCTGTATCTGCAAGAGCTCAGCTGACCATGTTTTTCAGCCATTATCTTTCCCTCGCCATGAGAATAAACTTCGATCGGTTTGAAGTGTACAACACGGTGAAGACTCATAGAAAAAGAGGCATTCTTCTGCGTGTCACGTTGTTTGTAACCCGAGAAAAAGCCTGAGAACTTAAAAGAAAGCAAAACCGGCGGACGGCGACATTTTGCAGCAGTTGAAATGGAGTTCGTTTTGGCCAGAAAGTAAACATCTGTAAGTGAAGATCTTCAAGCACTTAATTTCGATACACATCCGTATGGAATGAAAGTAAAGAAGATAAATAATCTCTCTTGAAGGGAGAGGAAAAGCATGGCTTATGAGCAGAGCAAGCATTACATACAAGCCTTGTAAATATGGAGTTAATCTGCCTTGTAAGTAAAGCCATATACAGAGACCGAAAGGTGGAGACTCTGGATCATACGTTAGTTTCAGTCTCAACGCTAGCTGCAGCTGAGCAAGTGGTAGGTGATAATTATTGGGCTAATGAGGTACAGGCCATGTACGCACGGCTAACCAGTTTATAAGACAGCCTGATAAGGAAACATGAACTGTCTCCTGAGTCCTGACTCCTGTTACGATCATCGGCCGGTCCCTGTGTCCCCGGGCGTGTGAGTTGCGATCGCCTCTACGGTGACTTACCTGTCTAATGATCTTTTACCGGTGAATATTCAGGTTTCCCACGTTAAATCGATGTCTCTTGTCTGCGTTGCCCTCTGTTTACCGCGCAACGACCAGATTATTGTACACCACCTCCTCCGAGATTTGGAACTGCTCGATTTCTGGTTGAGTAAACCCTTGACCGTGATCATCAACTTTAGAAAAAAAAATTGTAAACTAAACTTGGAAATAGACATACAGGGTGTAACTAGATTCTTTTGCCAATAACGGCTGGAGGAGTTCAGACAATTCAGAAGATCAGACCAATGTGCTAAGAGTTGGCTAAGCACAGCTTACCCATCACCCATGGCTCTCATGGGACTGTGCACCTAATCATGGTGCTGCAATATCCATGCATGCACCGTACCGGATCATGGGTCGTTTGGTGGCCTTTAGACTTCATTTCATCATCGGTGGTCGGGGTCATGGTTACGCGACACTGGACAAGCAGACAGAGCTCTTGATAGCCGTCTCCCTCGCAACAGCGAGTGGTTCGGAGGAGACAGCGGCAACGGGCCGAGAAGGATTAGTTAGCACAGGCCACAAGGCGCACACGCGAGCGATTGCCTCACATGCACGATCGGCAGGAACATAGTACTCCATGCGTTTCAAATTATAAAATGTTTTGAATATTCGAACCTGGATTAATACAGAATAAAATGAGTGAACAACGCACCGAAACACGTCTATATATTGAATTTAGAATAAGTTAGAAGATGTCATAATTCGGAACTGAAAGAGTTATAAGTAAGAGTTCAACTGATGAAGGTCCGCTGGGAAGCATAGAAGAAACAATCTACAGTGAAACAAGATGATGATGGTCGAGTAAATTACGAAAAAATATCACATTTCCGGATAGATTAACGAGCCAGTACCTACTTTGATAAAAAAATAAAAAATACCAAATTCAAGTCTAAGGCGTGGCATTACAAATCGCACCGATTTCTGTCTAAATACATTTTGACTGCAAAACTCACCGGCCCATTTGTAAGGGCCCAGTTGCAGCACATGTGGAGAACGAGATGGACGTGGGGCCCACCTATCAGACCCATCTTTTCCCCTCTCACTTCTTCCACCTACTGTCTCTCTCCGCCGGATCCGTTCGATAGACCCTGCCGCCGCCGGCTCACAAGTCGACTTGATCGGGAATGGTCTAACATAGATTATGGTGGCCGCCACTGTGATCTTCGTTGTTCCCTTGCCGTTGTCAGCACAATCAGATTATTAGCCAAGGTATGTATATGAGATACTAATCTCCTTTTCGCTTCAATTTAGCAGCAGTTGGTTAGTTCAAAATCTGTGAAAAGTATCTAAGTTGTTACACCAATTTCTTCGGTCTCAAATCTGCCCCAATGCTACTTTTTGTTGATCGAGTCGTGGGTGAATGATGATAGAACAGACATATATGTATAACTTGCAAATGGGCACGTGCGTTGCTAGTATACATATGTCAATATGCAATTTCGGATTAGACTTTGTCATCACTCCCCCCCCCCCCTAATCTCAAATTCTGGTTCCGCCCCTGACCATTACTCTACGGATTGGGGTATGGCTGCTCAAACAATGAAAGACCCCATAATCTCCGTCCCCAACCGTCGGCAATTAGTTTTAAAACTTCATGCTTCGAGTTAGTTTAGGATTACTAGCATTTATTGCAAAGTAGTCGTCATTATTCGAAACTACTCGCGTGTGATATTATTCTTAGACTTTCAAGGTAACAATGGCCAGTGAAAGAAATCGGTCTTATTAGTTCTAAAGCATTAACTAATTTGCATGTCATTCAAGCAAAGATGGTAATTAAATATCATGCAAGAAAATCAATAATTAAGCTAGTAAATATTTATCATATGTGACATGTAGGATTAGCATGGTCAAGGAAATCTGGCTTGCCTACTATCCCGCACTCGTTCTCTTCTTCCGGTTGAGGGTTGTGTTCACCTTGTACTCCCTCCTCGTATACTATACTCGTCGTTAACGTGCCCTATTGTAAAAGATCCAAACACAAATAAATTTCCTGCTCACCAAATGCAAGCTAGGAACAAAATTTAAGTAATTCTGAAATAAACTTGAACTGTAAGAAGAAATAAAATTCAGGTTTTGTACCAAGGAAGTGGAAATATGGAGTTATGGTGTTGGGCTGATACTTGCAGAGTGGTATAGGTTCAATGGGCTAGACTTTGATTTGTCATGTGGGAGTTTTATTGGATTGGGCTAAAAAAGAGAAAGGGAAGTGCTAGCCGGGCTAACTGATTGTGGTAAGCAGATAACTTTCTCTCTGAACGAACAGAAAGTTCAGTTCATGTTCACTAGAAAACAGAGGACGTTAGCTGCTACGAAATCGGCGATTGCGTCGCCGGCGAAACTCATCAGCGGCAACCGAGGATATCAGCGTGATTAGAAGAGCACGTGGGTTCCATTTTTAGAAGGAAAGCAGTACATGCTACAGCTGAAAAGATCAGCCATGTCAGTGCCATGAACTACTGATTGGTCAACCTGGACCACATGAAGAGGATGATAAAATCTCATACAGAGTAACAGAAATGAATTTCAACGCGCTCGCCCCCGCGTCGCTCTCACGAGGGCGACACGGGCGGCGGCCCAAACCCTAGCCGCCCCGAGCTCCTTCCTCCCTTCCCCCGCTCCCCCCGCCGTCGCCTGAGGACGCCGCCGGCGCCGCGGCTGAAGGTGGCGGCGGGGAGCCCCCTCGCGTGCGTCGGTGTGGTGTTGTGTGCGTGCGTGTGTTCCGCCTTGGCCCGCCATGGGCTCCTCCTGCCTCCCCTCGAGCGAGCACGGCGCCGTGCTCCGGCGCTGCACCTGCTCTTCGCGTCCTCCGATCGGCTACCGCCGATGTACCACGTCGCGCCGCCTGTGAAGCTCTCCCTGCTGGGACCTTCCAGATCTTGTAGATCTGACGGGCGGCTGGCCGAGGGCATACGCCGCCGCTCCGGTTGTCGGCCGGCCGTGGTCGCACGTCGCCTCTACGGCGGTCGGCCTGCGTGGCCTTGCCGGCGGTGCCCTGGCTCCCATGGTGCCTGTCGTGGAGCCGCCAGATCCAGAGCCGTTGGGCAGGATCTAGGCTGGGGCCGGGCCGGCCCAACCTTGGTTGGTTTCGGTTTGCTCTGACTTGGTTTTCCGGTGCTCTAAGAGATCTAGTGCACCGAGTTCCCGAGGTTCGTAGGACGCTGGAGGCGTCCTTGGTGTCTTCTTCGAGTCCTCGTGGCGGCAGCCGCCGTCTGGTTTCAGAGGGTCTAGGTGTTTGCCGTGCTCGTCGCGAGGGCTGCCTGCCTTTTTGGCCGGCGGGAGTATGGGCTCCTGGTCGGTCTTTCTTGCCCGATTAGGCACGTCACTTCGGTGGCGGTGCGGCTTTCTCCTCGGCCGCGTGTGTTACTCTCCCGTGGAGCGGTTCCTGCTCGGGTGCAGGGGCTCTCTCAGATCCATGGCGGGACACCCAGCGAGCATGCGGGCTCGCTACACCTTCTTCCGGCGACAACCATCATGCGAGGCCAGTCCGATGCTGTTGTGCAGCGTTTCGGTCTCGGCTAGACAGGGCCATGACGACTTCATGTCGTCCGGTGCGGAGGAATGGTTGGTGTGCCTGGTTCTGGCGTTTGTTGTTGGTGTTCTTAGCGGGGGCTGGAGCACCATATCTCTACTCTCCGGGAGGTAGTTCGGAAGCAGTGGCCGGGCTCTTCGACCTCATGGTGGCATCTGGTGTTCGGGATGCTTGGGGCTCCGATGAAAACTGTGCATGGTTGTGACCATCGCAGGTGAGGATGACACCTCCGGGTGCCATTTCCCTTCATGAAGGCGTCATCTTGAAGCTCCTCCCCTTGTTGGATTCCACCTCCGCCTCTACCTGCCCTGTTCTCGGTGTGGCTTGCTTCTGTGGCAGTGTCTGCAGAATCCACGTGACCTCGTCGTTTTCACGGTCGAGCTCTTTGGTTGGGGGATTGGGTCTTGGCGAAAGCTTTGTAGGTCTCTGGACTCTACCGACGACGACGACGCTCTTCGGCGCCGTTATCCTCCTTGGAGGCGTTGTTCTGAAACCCCCTCTTTGGATTCTCGAGCCCTGCTTGTTTGCTTGCTCGGGCTTTGGGTGGCGATGTGGGTGAGGTTGGTCTGAAGGTGGCATTGCTTCCGTGCGACAAAAGAGAAGATAATACCCCTTCGACTGGATCAAGACTTTTAGTTGCTTGTGTTCATATCTTTTGTAGTCTTCTGTTGTCTTTGTTCTTGTCTTGTAAAGCTGGCATCCCCAGCACGTGAGTGTAAAATGTGTAAGTTGTAACCCTTAGCCGGTTGTTAGATTCGTTAATTCAAAGCCAGGCTCATTTCGAGCCTTCCGTATAGAGTAACAGGAATTAAAACAACTGCATCACGACGCTTGCAACAGCAGGGAGAGTCTAGCTCGAGGAAACCACACAAGTGAAGCTCTGGAGTATCAATTTATAGGATGGGGTAGGCGGTTCAGCAGCTAAAGGTCGGTTCAGCCGGACGTCGCTTGAGGCGGTTCCAGCAGAGGCAGATGAGCCTCCCGATGCGTCTCCTCCAGCACAACATTGTGGTGGCGGCGTCAGGCTTCTCGACGAGCAGGTGCCCGTGCTTGCATTTTTCTTTTTGTTGAGCAGTAGGTGCGCGTGCTTGCAGCGGTGCAGGATTTGGTCGAACGGAAATGTTTGGCTCGGTCATGGGCTGCTAGGCCAGAGAGAGAAAAAGCCTAAGAAGACAAAAGGGCTGCAATAAAGTTAGAACAAAAAGGAAAGAAAAAAAACCCCTCAAAAAAAAAGAAGGAAAGAAAAAACTTTGAATTGCAAAAGATTTTTGTTATGTAAATTTTAGGGTTGTTGGACTAGCTGTGCCCAAATTATTAAATCGAGAAATAGCTACTCCCTCCGTATCAAAATGTAAGATGTTTTTTTCTTTTTGATCCACACTTATCTAGAATTGTTTTAGTGCAAGATTCATATAAATCTTGCATTTAAACATGTCTAGAATTATATGGATCAAAACAATGTAAAACATACAGTATTACATTTTGATACGGAGAAAGTACTAGCCACACTATGCCAAAATGTGGACACGAGAGAAAAGCTAGCGCCGTAGTCACGCGCGCAGCGATTATCGACGTGATGCGATGGAGTTAGATTCTCTCGAAATAGGCTTTCGCCCCGCTATATAAATATAGCAACCAACCGATACAACCACAAGGCCACTGCTGGGGCAGACAGCACACTCATGCCCAAAAGAAACACAAAAGAAAAAAAGAAAAGAAAACAAAGCCGACATCAGCGGTTCGACGAAAAACGGGATGACTCGCAGCCGTTGCGCCCTCCGGAGAATATCCACCACGCTCCTAGCCTTCGAAGCGCCTCGTACCAAGCAGTACCTCCAAGAAGGGAGCGACGACGACGACGCTACTGCCCGGACAGTTCCGAAGGTTTCCCCGGTGTGTCCTAGGGTTTCCCCCGATACGCCGAGGGATGGGACAGAGGTATCCCGACATCCTTCAGGAAGGAAGGTGACACCTGCAGGCGTCACCGCGTCAGTGTCGAGACGACAAGGATTTCTCCCAACCTCCGAAAACCACGTCCGAGACGTTGCGATGGAGTTAGATAGCGACAGCTCACAGGTAAATCAAGAGAAAACGTGTGAGACATTCTTTTCCTTCTTGCTCCCACGGCAAATGAGACGTGTCTAAGATAGTCCTGTTGAAGTCGTGAGCTGTCCAATCAATTTTGACTTATCCCAAGTCCCAACAGCACTATAAAGACAAACGAAACACACGAGGATTTTCCAGGACAAGTAGACCAGCACGCTCCTTTCTTTCACTTTTCCATTCCAAACTCATTTTTCATCTTTTTTGTTTTTTTTTTTCCCGCTCATCCAAACTTTCCAATAAACTCAACAGTCTAGCCAAGAATATGCGGGTTCCGCAAGTGCTTTTGATCTGCTCGTTGGACACGACGGAGCACACGAAAATTGTAGTGACACCTAATTTTTTTTACTAAACAAAACCCAGTTCTTTTTTACTGACATAAGATTTTTACTGACATAAGATGCAGGGCTGCGCTAGGCGACCAGTTATGAATGATAGTTTGCGTCGAAGGCGCCATGATCGCTACGCGCAACCGCTGGATATGATACCTGACCAAATCCCACCCGATCGAGAACAGGCATCGAAGAGAAAGATGATCAAACGTTTCATTAGAACCATTGACAAAAGGGCAATTGGTGTGGGAAGGCGCGATTGTGTTGCCAACCATTTTGTGTAGAATGCTAGATGCCTGGGACCACGTTATTGTTGTTTCTTTCTCCTCTTTTAGATTTACCTTTTCTAATTTTCCTGAGTGTAGGAAAATCATATTTACTTTTTCTAATTTTGCCCGTGTGTAGGAAAATCATGATCAAGATAGCGGGCGTAAAGCTGAACTTAGGTGTTACTCTTTCCTTCTTGTCGAAGTGGAGTCGTAGATCCTCCTTGACGGATGAACTACCTTCATGAATCTCAGTATCCCAAAATTGCTTTGTGTTGTCGAGGTGGAGGCGGTTGATTTGGTTAAACTCTTTCGTGCACAGGCTTTGAAAAATAGATCAAGCTTGACCATTTAGATGAATATATCATATTTTTTTATATGGGCATGACTATCTTGGATATGACCAATATTACACGCATACATTTACTTTGGGTGATTTCTATTATCTTGGATATAGAGTAATTTTTAGTTAGGTGGATTATAGAGTATACTAGGAAAATTCGCGCGGCGACACGTCGCGCCCGTGTAGTATCATTGAGTGTTGCAATGTTGCACTTTATATTCACAGGTGAGTGGCGTGATAGGTCATACGATGGTTACCCTCATCATGTGTGCAGACGTTGCGGTGCTTCATTCTGGTATAAGGAACGTTGTAAGAGCCTTAGTACTGAGAAGAAGATTAAGAAAGTTGTCTATAGTGGCTGTTGTCGTCATGGAAAAGTTTTACTTAAATAATAGGTAAATGCCTCAGCTGCTGTATAGAGAAGAAAGAAAAGGAGAATCTCACCGATAGTAGACCGATGAAACAATGTGATGATCAGTTGCACCATAGTGGAATGATACGTTTCAAACGTATCTATAATTTTTGATGTTCCATGCATGTTTTATATCAATTGTCACATGTTTTATATGCACTTTATATCATATTATGACATTCATTAGACTAACCTATTAACAAGATGTCACAGTGCCAGTTTCTGTTTATTATGTCTGTGCATTGCAGAAAATGTCCAAAATTGAAAGTGCTCAGAAAAATCTGAAAAAATTACAGAAATTCTAAAACGCCAGAAGACTCCGGGAGCCAGAAGGACAAGTCCAGGGGAGGCCCACAGCCCCCACACGCCCCCTGGGCGCGGCTGGGCCTCGCTCCCAGGGGTGGTGTCGCCACCTCGTGCATCGTCTCGCGACGCCCTTTGGACTATATATTGCCCCTAACCTAAAACTCACGGGAGAATCGACGATTTCCCCAGAAAAGTTCCAGAGCTCCGCCGCCATCCAAAACCCTAATTCGGGGGACAGAAGTTTCTGTTTCGGCACCTTGCCGGGACGGGGAATTGCTCCCGGAGCCATCTCCATCGACGCCACCGCCTCCATCATCGTCGTTGCTGCCTCCCATGATGAGGAGGGAGTAGTTCTTCATCGGGGCTGAGGGCTCTATCGGTAGCTATGTGGTTTATCTCTCTCTCCCATGGTGTGATCTTTATGTGATCATGAGCTTTGTAATCTCGTTGAATCCATAGATATTACTCTTCATTATCTTATATGCTACTTGAGTGGTTTTATTAATGTAATCTCCAAAGTCACCTTTGTCCCACGGTGCGAAATTGACAGTGTGCGCCCCGTGTGTGGCTTTTAGGCTAAAGATGACAGGAATACTTATCATGAGTTATTGTTTGCGTTGGATGTCTCTATGAAATTGTGGTGTTTGTCTAGTACTATTTAGGGCGCTCAAGTTGACAGTGTGGGGTTCCCTAGATGTGGAATGCGACTTTAACGTGTGTTGTTATAGCCCTACGCAATGGATTGGTGTTCGTTATCCAACGAGATAATAATTCAGAGTAGCATAGTGAAGAGGAAATATCTATGTATTCAATTATATTATTATTGTTGAGAGTGTCCACTAGTGAAATTATGATCCCTAGGCCTTGTTTCTAAGCATTGAAACACCGTTTACAACCAGTTCTGCTACATGTTTGCTTGCTGCCATTTTTATTTCAAATTCCAATTATCACTTATAATCATCCATATTACTTGTATTTTAATATCTCTTCGCCGAACTAGTGCACCTATACACCTGACAAGTGTATTGGGTGTCTTGGGGACACAAGAGACTTCTTGTATCTTAATTGCAGAGTTACTTGAGAGGGATATCTTTGATCTCTACCTCCCTGAGTTCGATAAACCTTGGGTGATTCACTTATGAGAAACTTGCTGCTGTTCTACAAACCTCTGCACTTGGAGGCCCAACACTGTCTACAAGAATAGAAGCATGCGTAGACATCATGGAACTACATCTTGATCTCCTTAAATACATGGATAGGAAAATTGCGAATAGCTAAACTGACAACTTGACCTTTTTCAGATTGAGTGGCTGAATTTCAGAAAAAGAAAATTACCTCAATATTCAGAGATTAATCCTCTCATGTGAATCTCGTTGGAGTTTAATGGAACACCTTTTATGCTAGATCAAATAATATAAGCAAATACAATAGCACGCAAACATAGGCACTAACCAGCCATAATTTCCACGATGAAGTACCCACTGTCACCATAAACCACAATTTAGGCATAGCAATCAGGCATAAACACATCTAATGCAATCATCAATACCTTTTAAATTTCAATAAAAGAGAAAAATATTACATTAAAGAAAGACAGTCAGAGAGTGTCACCCGAATGTGGAAGGGTAAGCACACTAATCTTATTAGCATATACTCATGGCCTCAAGGGCACTTGAGCATTATAATACAACACTAACACTCACTCGCTAATGTATAACTACATGGCTTAATATTCGTTTCTAGTTTTTTACTATAAAAACAAAATTGTTTCTAGTTTTTTACTATAAAAACAAAATCAATATGAAATAGAGACTCTGAATATATCAACCTTCTTTTCACTCCCCACGCTATCTTATAACGTAAGCAAAGTAAACAATATACACAACAAAACTGGAGGCAGTGTACTACTGATCTAAAGTATAACCGGTCAATTAGATGTTGCATATGCAAAATATACTCCAGAATTTTATATAAGCGAGACCTTTTGAGTATAAGACATATTCCTGAATATGCCAAAGAGAATAAGAACATTAATCAACAGTAATAGCTAACTAAATATAAGCTCCTTTCACAATGTCCACGGCCCCGAGTACAAAACCATGTAAGCACATATTAAATATTAACTATCAAGTAAATTTGATGCTTGCATACTCAAAAAATGAATAATATCTTTTGCAAGTGTTTCATGAAAGTCAATAAACTAAATGGGAGCCCCAACAATATGGAAAACAGCAAAATAAAAGCAAGCACCTGGACAAATTCAGAGAACAATTAGCCAAGTCATGTTCTAGAATGTAAGTAAATTGTTTCATTTCAATAGATACTATATATAAACCGTGGAAAGATTCACCCCCCAACCGCAGCGCCATGTCACCCCCTTTTCGGGGTCGTCCGATCGGCGACATCCGACGGACAGGATGTGCCCACGTCAGCCCCACGCGCGGGACTGTAGCTAGCTACAGTGCCCGCGAATTTCTTCCAATGGGGGGACGCCACGCGTCCCGGTCGCAGCCGGTTACACCGTGCGCACGATTTTTGGCGCAATAGTTTTTCAGAAAACCCCCCGCAAAGGACTGATGCGTAAATTCCGAAAACTGCAGGGACTTTCCTGCAAAACCGTCATGGATCCTTCCCCTCCCCCTCTCTCCTCGCGCGGTGCCGGAGTTCGCCGCCGCCGACGCGCCGCGCCGCCCCTCCGGCCCTCCCCGCACGCATCGGAGCCCACGGGGAGCTGCACCGCTGCGTCCTCCACCTCCTCGCCGCGCGTCGCGTCCTGGGACGCCTCGCGCGCGCTGGAATGGCCGCCGCCGCGTTCGCCCTTCTCCGCCGCGGATTGGTCAGAGGCGCTGCCCTCCCGGCTTCCCGCGCCGCCCTCGCGCGGATCCGCGTGGCCCCAGGCCCGCGCGCGTGCTCCTCTGCCCGAGCGCGAGCTCGGCAGAGCTGGGCATGGCCGCCATGGTCGCCGCCGGATGACGTCACTTGATGACGTCATCGCGGTCCCCACCTGTCAGTTTTTTTTATTAATTTCGTATTTGATTTCCATAAATAATAAAACCCTGACATGTGGGCCCCATCTGCTAGAATTTTAATAATTACAAAAAAGGATGAATTTTTTTAATTCATATCTTTTAATCTGTAATTCAGAATAATGCAAAATAATATATCAGAATTTGCAGAAAAATCAAACCTACTCAACTAATGCATCTCCATGCATGATTAACCAACTTGAAATCCTGTTCGAAATACCCTTTTGTGTCAAATATGGAGTTTGTTGAAATGACATCTGTTAGTCATTCCAACTCCATTTAACTTGATCTTCATGTACCCAAATAATTAAATGCACTTACACAAATTACATGGATTTGAATTTAAAAAATTCTTTGGCTATAGAATTCAAATGAATAAGTATGCATTCCCACTCATTACGAATTTTTAAAAAATGTTAATGAAAAATATAAACACATTCAAACGTTACAGTTTGCTAAAAAAATATGAAATACTCTAAAACATATCAACATTCCCGCAAAAAAAAGGCCAACTATTTACAGCAGAAAACGCTTAAGAAAAATGTTAATGAAAAAAGTAAACATATTCAAACATTACAATTTGCTAGAAAATATGAAATACTCCTAAATATATACATCTAAAAAAATATGAAACACTCTAAAATATATCAACATGCCTGCGAAAAAAAAAGGCCAACTATTTACAGCACAAAACGAACATATTCAAACTTTTTAAATATGTAACAAATTGTGAAAAAAACAAATGCACTTGCCCAAATTACATGGATTTGAATTTTAAAAATTTCTGTAGCTACAAAATTCAAACGAACAAATATGCATTTCCACTCATTATGAATCTAAAATAAATGTTAATGGCAAAACATAAACATATTCAAACATTTCAGTTCGCTAAAAAAATGAAATACTTGAAAATATATCGACACGCCCGCAAAAAAACAACAACTATTTACAGCATAACCCGAACAAATTTAAACTTCTAAAACTGGTGAATATTCCGAGAAAATCCAAATGCACAGCCTCTCATTATGTGAAGCTGAATTTTTAATAAATGCTCACATAATGCATTTCCTCTAATAATAACCTCAAAATAAACATTTCAAATTCGTAAATAATTGGATGTAATGTAAATGAACATTGCCTAATATGAAGTCTAATTGAACATTTCAATTTGGAAAATATTTGGAAATAACCTAAACTAACTTCCTCCAAATATGAAATTCAGCTGCGATTCTTCAAATTATAGATTAACTTTGCTACATGCTCATATAATGCATATCTTTTCATTACGGAGCTAGATTTATTTATGCCGACCTACAAACATAATCGAACATTCAAATTTACTAAGTATTTCGAATTATCGTAGACAACAAATTCCGACGCATTTTCACATTTCAAATAACAACAGGTGCGGCGTTTCGCCGCGCCCAGATGTCTAGTATATACCAATGGAACAAAATATTCTCTCGAAGCATATCCATCAAATAAATACAGCCAAAAGTCCGAACAACAATAGCACACCTGTAGTAGAGCCAGCAAGCAAGTACATTAGAAATGCTCAGCGACAATGAAATACTTTCTATTTTTAGCCCAACCTGCAGAACTTTCAATCACAACAAGTAATTACGGTAAATAAATATGATCTTCTAATTTAAAGCAAGAAAATCCTACATTTAGCATTTTTGCAACCATACATGAATATCTGTTGTGGCCTGAAGATAATTTATAAATATGCATGTACCAGATCTCTCTGAAGGTGGTACCACATATAGTTGAGTATTAGCATCAATAGGCCAATAATTATTTGAACCTGCTTAATAAAAACATAGTAGAAAAGGGTACACATCAGATTTATTTATAAATACCACGCAGGAGGATACAAAATTAGTTATTAGATGGAATTCTCAACAGTCACTCTATTTGCTAAATGCTTTAACCTGAAGCTAATAGATATACTCCAACTGTATATAGGCCTTATAAACAGTAACAGGGGGAGTAGTTTAGAAGTAAAAAAGTGAACAAACATAGGGACAATCACTTGATCAGGGAAGTAGAATGGCATCCTATCCTACATTCTTGCTCAGCTAGAATATATATATACATTTTCCTATATATATATATATATTATATATATAGGAAGCTCAATTAGGGCACCTAGGAGCCTGGGCACCATGCTTCATGACCGTCCGATCAGGTATGTTGATTAGCCTTTGATTCTGGATTCTAATTTACCGGGTTGACCCGTTAGCATAGGTGATTGAAGGCATTTAGTACGTGAGGAAGAGACTAGAATTTGAAACTCACAAATATTATACGTTGCCTTGTTTAGCCTGTACCGATCGTGAATCTAGGTATGGGATTTGGAGTATTAAATACGAGTTGACAACAGGTAATAAATGATGATTAATCGTTACGCTGCATACTCGTGAAAGAGGATACTCGTGAAAGAGGGTATGTGCAGTAGAGTGCATTTCGGAGAATTAAATGTGAGGTCACGACCGGTAATAATTGATGATAACGCTTGTGGAGACCTTGGCTAAATTGTCAGAGTACTTATTGTCTTCAACTGCATACCCGTAAATCGTGCACTAGCTGTCTGTCTTGATTCCTAGTTTTGGTATAAGATTGATGGTACAGGATACCCAATGATTAGTGTATTCGTCAGGTCTTTAATGATGCAATAATTCTTGCATTTATAATGTGTGTTTTATTTTGTAGCCCAGAGGTCAGATCATGGACGTACCATACACAGTTGGCTTTTCTTTGTCCTAAGTAATGGTGACTGATTATTATGTTAAGGTAATTGGATTACATAATTGTCTTTCTAATTAAAGTATCTAACTCGGTTGCTTTGTAACTAATGTCTTAACTCGGATGAATATTACTCAACTACATGATTTTGCGTGTGTATATATTTGGGTATATGCTGGAACCTTTAAGTACGGAATTTTGACTGGTATAAACCTAATATGGTTTGCCATCAAAACTAGGTATGTGGGCAGTTTAAATGAGTACTAGGTATACAAACATTTGGGGTATGTTTGGATACGTTACCCTCCCCACAACCTTGAAGAGTAGCGTTTTGGCGGGCTCGTCATTCACGTCGGCAAGAGGCGAGATGACACGAGTGAGGGACAAAGCGTGTACGACGTCGACACGGGAAGACCCGATGTCAACATCTGGCGGCGCAGAGCCTAGTGACGTTTGGGCGATGACACTGTTCCCTCTTCACTCGTCCATCCAACGAGGTTTTAAGTGTCACGCGTCAAAAATAGGTATGCGACGAATAAGGTTTAGAGTATCTTGTACACAATATTGGTACCCGAAGTATCGATGTATCATACCCAAGTAAACAAGGTACGGGATTAGTGCACAATCATTATGTACGCGGTTAACGATATTAAGTAAGCGATATCACATGCTAGGTATGCGATACCCCCAGGGTATGCGATATACTCACTAATATATGGTACCCGAGGTATCAAAATAATATAGCCAATTAAACAAGGTACTGAGAATCACATATGGTGGGTATCGAAAGTGCGCTCCTTATATGTGATACCTAGGGTTTCGATAGTGCACTCCATAATGAGCATATGAAATAACCAGGGTAACACATATAACCAGGGTCATATCACTCATTAATATTCAGAAGAAAAACACAGTGTACTTGTTACATAAGACTGCTCGAACTTAGCCCAACCAAACATGTTGCTTGAAGGAAAGAATATAATTTGTTGCTCGAAAATGGCAAGAAGTTTTTTTGAATTTCGAAAATGGCAAGAAGTTTGTTCATAGTTTCTAGAGCATGGAAGATGTTTTTAAAACAACTTTATCTGGGAGCTAACTTCCACACTTCTGTAGCGAAAAGAAGCACACTTTCTTCTAGCACTTGCACACTTCTGTAGCGTAGGCATCAAAATACCTGCGTTTGGAAAAAAAATGAACATCATCTTCAAATAATTGGGTTTGGACAATATTAAAGATCGATGCAAATCTCATTAATTGGTGGAACCGACGAAGAAGGTGCCGCCGCCGGCAATGGCCCCATGAACACCAAACTAACCAGTACGGTAGATACAAGTTTTTTGGGGGAAAAAAAGAGGAACCAGTGTACATACCTGGGCCAATATCTGATGTCTAATCAACGCTTGAATGTGAGTTACTAGCCCAGGTAAAAAGCCCTCAAGCTCTGCAATGTTTTTCAAAGATTTGGGACCTGAAATTTCAGATCAAATATACCTGCGATTGAAATAAAAATAACAACCGTGATGCATCGATGTTTGGTGAAAGCGGCGATGATAATGACGCCGACGACGGCACCGGCTGGCCGACGTACACCAAACTCACCATAGACACAAAATCATGAAAAACAAAAAAACAAGAAGTGTGCAATACCTCTGCCAGATGCGATCAACTCGTGCGTAGCAAGAGCTCTCGGCAAATCACATGTGATCCTACCCAGTCTTCAGCGCCAAAGGCAAGCACATGACCTGGTATTGGAAACAAATACGGAGTACAAAGCAGTCCTGAGCGGCGGGTGCCTCAACAGAGGGATGAACATAAGGAAATTTAAAAATAAACTATGACGTGAATTGGATAGAAATAAATAGGCAGGACGTAAAGCAAATCACCAGAGACACATAACCATGAAAACACAAATGTGCATGAAAATCATCAGGATTGACGCTGGTGGAAGCACGTACATACCTCAAAGCCAGAAAATCGACTGAACGATTGGAAAAAATCAGCCAACGTCGCCTCCAACAGCTCATGACGAGATGATTTTGGAAAGGTTAAGTTGTGACTGTGGAACAATTAATGGGCATATAAATTAGTCAGACCCCGAGATACCATCAGCATGAATCACGCAGGCACATAGAAGGAAGGAAACCATCATTAATAGCTGGTTGATTGTATTTGGAAAGAGTACCACGGTTCAAATTTTGAAATATGCTGCGTACAAGCAAAACGGGTTACTACCGGGTATTCTAAATCTCCATACCCGAATTGGTTCCCTGCCCTAATGATCATGATCAAATAAATCTAATGGTTGTTGAGCTAGGAGCCTAGGCACCTAGGAGCCCCTACTAATTTACCCTAATATTGATTTATCGCCTACGTGAAGCCACGCTCTTGCACAGGTAGCTCATCACAGCTTTATAGCAATATGAGACAAAATTGGAGAGAGAGTAAAAGAAAGGTAATATGCATATCCTAAAAGAAAGGTATACGGTGATATGAACCTGGATAAAGAAATACAAAAGCTTGCCGCACTATGCATCTCCTAAAGCTACAATACATCATGACACTTCTCTGTTTCAAAGATCTAAGTCAGTACGGTCTATGAGGAATGCTATTTGAGGCCAGAAGTAACATTTAACATAAAGAAATACTTTTGTAGTACGGTTTATTAAATGAAGCAGTACAAAAATTACCACGATTGTTGAGCAAAATACTAACTTAATTGTACATCATAAATATTTAGTAGCGCATTATTGGTAACAATCTATTTTATGTCAGTACTGTCAAGATCAATAGGCATAAGTGAACTAAGTATAGAGACATTATTAATTTCATGCCATAATCAGTTTGTATATTTAGTCGTAGAATACCGATAGCTAACTTTCACGTTCCATGATAACATATCTGGTATTATAGATAAAATATTCGGTTTGTTCTAACCGAAAGATAGTGCATGAATTGGACATAAATAGATAGAATTCATTTTTCTGAACATTTTGGTATATTGAACACATTTTTCTGAATTACGGATCAAAAGGTATTGAATTTACAAATTTGGACAAATTTCGGATATTGTTAGAAATATTTAAAATTATATCGACTTGGACCCACTGGCAGATTTTCAATAATTATCGAAATCATTTGACGAAATAATAAAAGGCTGATATGTGGGTCCCTGATGGCGTCATCTGCTGATGTCAGCAATGGCCACCACGGCCGACCAAATGGTCACCGGAGCCACGCCGGCGACCATGTCCAGCGGCGGCGCACGGAGGCGCTCGGCGGCACGGCGACACAGAGGGGAAGGGAGAGGGCAAAGGGGTCCTGGAGGACCGTAGCTTCACCAGGAGCGCGAGGAGACGGCCGGCTAGGGCGGGGAAGGCCGGACGGCGGCGGCGGCGGCGGCCGGTCTCGGGGAAGACGACTCCGGCGCGGGCAATTCCGGGGCTCCCAGCTCGCGATTCTCCACGAGGAGGTCGAGGCGGTTCCGACGGTGGCCTTGGATTCGTCCGGGAGGCCGTGTAGCGGCGGCGCTACGCGGCGGCCGGCGGCGAGGGACGGTTTTGTAAATTTTGGAAAACCCACGGACGTTTCTGCATAAACGCCACGCGGACCGTCCGATCCGCGATTGACGGCGCGGAGACGCCGAGGCACTGTAGAAGTGCGGTACTGTAGCATCTACAGTGCCTGGGATGACGTGGGCGAAGGGAGAGGCCGCTGAAACGCTCAGGCATGATATATACAGTAGTATAGATGTGTATAAGCCACGTGTCAAGATACAAAGTCGCAATCTCAAAGTAAAGACGACAGCCAGCACGTTGCAGCAATTCGTGTGCACGTGAAACATGACCGTGTGTTCATTCATATAATCATACGCGCATGCGAGTGTATTTGCAAACACGTGTATGCAATGGTGCAGCCGTGCATTCTATTTGCATGTCCCTAGAAGCTTCATGCCTGCGTCGCACATGGGAGGTGCGTCCTAGAGTTTGCACTAGAGTACACACAAGGGAGGTGATCAGGTGAAGAACCAAAAGCCGGATGCGACGTGAAGGGCCGAGAGCGACCACTCGTACGTCCACGAATCCACGATCAAGGACAAGGAGATCCACCCCCCTTCTTCGCTCCTTGCCAATGCAAGGACTTCGATTGTACGAATTCCAATTTCCATGCTTGGCTGGCCTAACGCCGACGGTGCTGGACGGCGGACCGCATGCTTCACGTACCGGAGTCCAAACTGATATCTTGACAAGCAAATTGGATAGTTTCATTAATATAGTTGAAGGTGAAGCAGTGACAAAGATGTACTCCCTCCGTTCCATAATATAAGATGTTTTAGACTTTTGCCACATGCACATGCATACACATGTATCTAGACATATTTTAGTATACATGTGCACTGTTTTTAGTATGAATGTAGACAATATGTGTACCACCTAAAACATCATACATTGTGAAACGGAGGGAGTACTCAACACTTGGCCTTCTCACAAATGGAAGCTGCGGGCGGGCTCGGAAGAGGAAATGGCGTATCACCTCATTGTGAAGAAGATACTGCGTGCCCCCACCTCCAAATATGACATTGTTTGCACTCTGCTTCAAATGATGCCAAATTATCGAGACGACCAAAGTCGTTGGAAAAATTGTTGCTGATGAAATGGAGCTTCAAGACAAGGAAGAATTTCGCGGCATGTCTTCTACTTTTGAAAAGAAAACATTGCCACATATGCGGGTAGGAGAGAACCCACCGCCGGTGGCGACGGCAAGGGAGGGTTTGGGGAGGGAGAGGAGGCGTGCCTAGGGCTCGCCCCTGCGTCGCTCGCATGGGACAACCAAGAGCACGAAGCGGTTTTTTTCTCGTTTTCTCCCTTCAGAATGATTTTTTTCGCTTCCCAGGGACTGCACGCAAGCGTTCGCTCCCTAATGTGTTTAAAGCATTCACTCATTCGCTCCTTGTGTAACTAGGTTGTTGAAACACCATCTTATCTGTCGCATAGGAGGTTTGGTCTAGTTTCAGCACCTCAAATCTCGAGATCAAGATGTCCGCGGTGCAAATGAGCTCCCTATCAGTTCGCGACCGGAGGCGGAACACCTAGAAGCGTGACCCTTTAAACTTGTGGAACATGAAAAAGATCCATATTGCTTTCGCATGTTAGGTTTGCCAGTTTGTGAAATATTCGGAGGGAGTGAAATAGGAGGATTTTTTCCGGAGAAGTGTTGCCGGTTTGTTGCTGCTCTTTTTTAGAGATTCTCATAGTGGTTTCTCAGACAAGAGATTGGTGAGGTGTGGCACTGGTTTTTCTACCGGTGCTGATTGTACGGTTTCCCCTTTCTAATGGAAAAACATAGTTCACAGTTTCCCACCATTCGCTATCAAATACTCCTTTCCCTCAAAAAATAGAGATCTTTTCTCTTTCCCTAAAAAAAGAGAGAATCTTTTCTCTAAGCATACCTGAAGGGCACATGATTCTCACCGTTCCCACCTTTCGATGTCAAATACGCTTTGCCATAGCGTGCTGTCATGCTCGTCGAAGGACATACCTGACAAAGACACTTCCTAGAATTTTCAAACAAAACATCAGACATCCTATCGAAAAGACATCAAGAAAAAAAATCATTAGGCATATTTGAGCCACAAATACTACAAGTGACAGTTACAATATCACCTGAGACATTTAGGCTATAAAGTATGCGACGTTATATGCACACGTGATGTCCTCTCATGTTCTTATATAAAGCCAACCAGTTCACCAGGGCCGTCTCCATTCACAGGCCATCACTTCCAAGTTCCAACCCTCGTTTCAGAAAAGAAAATCACTTACAACCTTTTGTTTAATCAGACAGAAATGGGCAGCCGAGCTATCGATCCTTTTCCAGCAATGGCAGCCTCCACCGAGACTCCCCGCCGCCCACATCCACCGGTGATGGACGACAGCCTGCGCAGCCACCGTCTTCACCACCCCACCCTCTGGGGGGACTTCTTCCTCGGTTTCAGGCCATGTAGTCCGTCGCAGGTGAACTATATTTAGCGCAGAATTGAACTTTCTTGTTGGAGACCTTGGCATCAGATTAATGTGTACTCTGTCACTGTGCACACTACTCACAATACATATTGTCACTGTAAGACATGTATTGGTTAAACAGTTCAAGGTTTCACCATCAATAAAATTTACCAACATTTTCGATGTACAGCTCACTTTGCTCATTTGGCTGGTTAATATTCACTAGTGGAAACATCATCAACAATCCCGGGTCCAGAGGGCCTTTGGTCCCGGTTTTACAACCGGGATTAAAGGGTCGGGACTAGAGGGGGTTGGCTTTTATCCCGGGTGTCCACGACCCTGGATAGATGGGCCTCCACGTGGGCGCGGCTGGGCGCGCAGGGCGGGGGAGCTTTGGTCCCGGTTGGTATTACCAACCGGGACCAAAGAGTTTCTGCTTTTTTTTTCTGCTAATTTATTTTCTAGGGGTTTCGATTTTTTGTTTTCCAATTAATTTATTTTTTAATTTTACTCTAATATTTCTAATTTTGTTTTTTTTTAATTTCCCAAATAGCCACACACATAATCTCTAATTACATATTAGACACTTAATCTCAGGTCAAAGTACTTACCCCGGTCAAACTTCCCGTTCGGTCACCCATCATTAAATTGCTCCAGACCAAGCACGCTTAACTTTAGAGTTACTTCCAAATTACCTGTCAAATGAGATGTTAGAACTTACTGATATTAGTATCCTATCAACCATATTAACCCCTGGGTCATGGTGTCACACTTTTTATTGTTTAAATTTTGAAAATTTATTTGAATAAATAACAATGATTATGTAATAATAATATTTGAATAAATAAGAATAAAATTTATTTTACTTTATTTTCTCCTTTTTACATTTAATATGGAATAATTCATATCTTTAAATCCGTAAATCAAAATTTAACAAATAAAATGTCTAAATCGATTAGAAAAATGAGAGGAATCCGAATATGATATCCATATCATCTTTTTCATCATGTATATGACTTTTTGTAACATATTTTTGGTACTTGCTTAATAAAAAAGTCATTTTATACATGTTTATAGATGATTGACTTTTGTGTGAATAAGTTTTTTGAAAACTTTGTCAAAACTCATGTTTATCATTTTGCATCATATTTGTTGTACTTGCTTCACAAAAAATGTCCTACTTTGTGTGATAATTGGATGGGTGTCATTTTGCATCATATTTGTTGTACTTGCTTCACAAAAAATGCCATTTTTGACAATTAAAAAATGAAAAATTATTTATAAACATAATTTGAAAAAACTCATTTCTGCAACATTGTTTGTCACAACAAGACACACCTAAATCTCAAATATGGGCACATTATCACAAACTATGGCATGAGGATGATCATATCTAGGTCATTTGACTCGAAACTTATACATGTCTATAGGCGATTGACCTTTTTGTGAAGAAGTTTTTTGAAAACTTTGTCAAAACTCATGTTTATCATTTTTCCTAGCAACTAGTACACATAAAAGGATTCCATGCCAAAGGATTTCATTTTTTGAGTATTTTTCACTTTCTTTTATTTTGTTGAAAAAACGGTCAAAATGCCCGTCGTGCCTATTCATCCAAAGAGGTTGCATTTCTCAAAACTATCGATAGTTCTGTGATATAACCACTACTGGTGTATCTTAAAAAGATTTTTGTAAAATTTTCAGAGCAAACTATCACACACTTGTAGTTCAAAATTGAATTACTTTCGGAAAATAGGAATAAAGTCATTTATATAGGCGAAATGAGGTAGAAACCGAGAAAATTCCTAATATTGCTGGATTATTGATAAAATATGGCCTACTTTGTGTGATAATTGGATGGGTGTCATTTTGCATCATATTTGTTGTATTTGCTTCACAAAAAATGCCATTTTTGATAATTAAAAAATGAAAAATGATATTTATAAACATAATTTGAAAAAACTCATTTCTGCAACATTGTTTGTCACAACAAGACACACCTAAGTCTCAAATATGGTCATATTATCACAAACTATGGCACGAGATGATCATATCTAGGTCATTTGACTCGAAACTTATACATGTCTATAGGCGATTGACCTTTTTGTGAAGAAGTTTTTTGAAAACTTGTCAAAACTCATGTTTATCATTTTTCCTAGCAACTAGTACACATAAAAGGACTCCATGCCAAAAGATTTCATTTTTTGAGTATTTTTTCACTTTCTTTTATTTTGTTGAAAAAACGCTCAAAATGCCCGTCGTGCCTATTCATCCAAAGAGGTTGCATTTCTCAAAACTATCGATGTTTCTGTGATATAACCACTACTGGTGTATCTTAAAATGATTTTTGTAAAATTTTCAGAGCAAACTATCACACACTTGTAGTTCAAAATTAATTACTTTCGGAAAATAGGCATAAAGTTGAACTTGCGGACATGAAGATCGGGCTTTAGTTCAGTTGGTGTGTTCTGGCGAATCATATTTTTATATACAATAAGTCATAATCTTAGAGAAAGATATCAATGCCGGTGAGCACATGACAGTTGAACTAGGGGCGTGAAGATTGAGGGTTAGTTTGCTTGGTTAGTTCTATTAACACCAAGTGTGATTGTAAAACCATGTTATTGAGAAATTAAGAATCAATAAATTAGTTTGTTCAAATAATAGTGCATAGGTATTTAATATTACTTATTATCACTATAACCATATATGAAAGAAAGGTCACAATTAAACATGAAAGAACTTATCGTGATATAAAACATCATGTATTTTGTAATGTGGGCAGATGAAAAGAACATATGTTTGCACAAGGTTAAAATAAGTTGCTAATACATTCAGCACACTATGTATGATCTTCTTGGATTTGTCTGGAACCACATTTAATATCTTCGTAAGATATTAAATAATAACACTAAATTTAAGGAGTGTGATCATGAAAAACCAGGTTAAAATTTGGTAGTGGGATACTGGAGTAGAACATTATCATGTGGTGAAGATGCGCAATAATATCGAGTATCAGTTAATTAAGATGCCGGTGTATTGATGTCACATGATACAAAAGTAAATTAGCGAGAATGTAGAACAAATTGAACGAATGATGGAAAATACCATGAACCGACTTAAAGAAAATGTATAGAAATCTGACTACCATCGTTCCAATATATCCACATTGTAGAATAATGCAGATAATTAAAAACTAGTGTCATTAAATTTGAGGACTCAAAGATTTCTTGTTCATTTAATTTCTTGGACTGTAGATATGAATAAGTTCAAAGTAAAATCTTGAAGATATTATGCATGTCTAAAACATGACATATTTTAGAATGAACGGGAAATGTCATTATTTCATAAGTGAAGGAGTAGATGAGGAAATTAATAAATTAAGACAAGATAAAATGAAACATATCAGAATGGGATATGTGGTTTCCCGATAATCAATAATATTTATTTTCCACTAAAAGTTTGCTAAATTTTATAATGTTTATGCAAGCACCCAACCAAATTGTCACAAAATGCTCTGTGTGCAGACATTTTTCTCAATTTAAGTGTCATCCACATATGTTTTCATACCAAACCATAATTATCATATTAAAGCATATATGCTGAATTAAAAAAATAGAGAATTGGTATACGAAATCTCATGTTAGGACAAATATTCAGCTAGCTGGCGGCAACCCATAGTTTTTCATGAACGGATTGTTCTTCTGAAGAATATCATCAACACACATGCTCATATATCTTGATAATTGTGACCTACATCGTCTAACCATTGATATGATGCATTTATAATAGACCATGATTAATTGATCTCTATGACTATACCTACATGTCATTGTGCGAGCCATTTCTATGCATACGACAACATATAGGTTTTGTCAACCATAAATTGATCTACAGTCGACGAGCATAATCTAAGTTTAGCCTCAAAACGAAATATCAGCAAGTAAAATTAGGTCCTAACTTGCAATGTAATTTTGATGGGTGGAAGAAGATGATATAGCAGGGAGACCCTTTGATCCCGGTTTGTAACACGAACCGGGACCAAAGGTCCCCTGCCAAAGGGGCCCAGCGCCGAAAAGCATGTGCGCGCATGTGAGGACCCTTTGATCCCGGTTCGTGTCACGAACCGGGACCAAAGGTCCCCCCGACCCGGGAGCAATGCCCATGGGCGCCCCGCCCTCCCGACCCGGGATCAATGGTGCATTGATCCCGGTTGTAATTTGGCCGGGATCAAAGGTGAAAACGGAAGCCCTGTTTTCTACTAGTGATTGCTCGAGTTCCTGGTCCGCGTAGTTTTTTAGCGTATTATTCTCTCTGTGAAACATTAAATCCTACATAATTATGGAAAAAAATGTAGAATAAGTTTTGAACATGTGATCTGCTAAGCTAGTGGAATACTTCTGCACTACACTCGATGATGTGTTCACAATGACTCTAAACCATTAATAGCCGGTTAAAGAGAATATTTGAATTCAAATTTTGATTTCAAAATTTATCCGGTAACCATTCGGGGTTTTCTCGGTTACCGTGGTAACCAGGAATTCCGACCCCCCTCGGGAAAAAATATTTTTCGGCAACCAAAACCTTGATCAGTACATGCTCTCGCAGTGTCAATCCATGATCAACAAGGCTGAAGTCGTGAAAGAAGAAGTGAGGAGGACGATACTAGATTCAGGTTCTGCTGATCTGCCTCTGAAGCTCGAGCTCGTCCATACGCTGCAGCGGCTTGGTTTGGACTACCACTACAAGAAGGAGATTGAAGATTTGCTGTGTGGGATCCATGACGCCGGAGATGAAGCCCACGATCTTCACACCACGGCTCTTCGGTTTTATTTACTCAGGAAGCGGGGACACAATGTTTCACCAGGTAACAAACTTGATTAGAATTTGAAGACGCATGTGAGAATTTGTTGTCCACTGGAGCCTATAATGGTGTCTTAATTTGCAGATGTGTTCCTGAAGTTCAGAGATGCCGGAGGAAACATCGCGTGCAAGGACACACGAAGCCTATTGCACCTGTACAACGCTGTCCATGTTCGAACACATGGAGAAGAAGCACTTGGCCGCGCGATTGTATACACCAAACACCATCTCCAGCGTGTCCTGGAGCAATCGCTGTCGCCATCAGTGTTGCTCGATGAGGTGCGCCACGCCGTCGAAACGCCCCTATTCAGGAGGCCTCGGAGAGTTGAAGCGAGGAACTACATCTCGGTTTATGAGAGAATGAGCACAAGGAATGAGGCCATCTTGGAGCTAGCGAAGCTGGATTTCAGTGTTCTGCAAAGCCTGTACTGCGAGGAGTTGAGGGATCTTACACTGTAAGTGACTTTCTTTGAAGGGGATTTCTATTGGTGAAAATTCTTCCATAATTCCAGCCCTCAGCCATTGGCACAGCTCATAATTCGTTGTTACATTTCGTCCCGTTCACCGTTGCATAATACATGGAGTAATAATTTTTGGGTTTGTTTGCAGATGGTGGAAAGAACTCCAACTCCAAGATCATTTGAGCTTCGCACGAGACAGGATGGTGGAGATGCACTTTTGGATGCTAGGAGTTCTATTTGAGCCACAACATTCAAACGGACGGATCATGCTCACAAAGTTCTTTACATTTATATCGATATTTGATGACATTTACGACAGCTACAGCACCATAGAAGAAAGCAAGCTCCTCACCGTAGCAATGGAAAGGTATCTATCTATATATAGATCTGTGAGCTAGGGTAGTTTTAACAACCAATCTATTGCTAGTATATATATTAATTTTAGAACAAAGCTTTATTCTTCTTCATGAAATCCTAGGTGGGATGAGCAAGCCGCCGAACAACTCCCAGGGTATATGAAGTTCTTTTACAACAAAGTACTGGCGACCGTAAAGATCATCGAAGAAGAGTTGAAACGCCAAGGAAATAAGAATGCTGACTATGTAAAAAAGCTAGTCCACCACCAAAAAGAGCCTCTCAGCCGCCCAATCACCCCGCCGCCGCCGGAGGAGGTCGTCCATCGACGGACGGCGGCGGCGAGGCGCCCCGATCCGTTCTTTTTTCTGCACCGGCGGTCTTCTCTGGCTGTCCCGATCTGACATCGCCTCGGCCGGCTTGTGCCGTGCTGATCGTGATCTTAATCACGTTTCACGCCGTGGGCAGATGCACCTGATCTAGCACCTGGATATAGCGATCTGGCTATTGCTTGATCCATGCAATCTCTGCTGAAGCCAAACCAGCGCCATGCCTGCCTCCATGGTAGCAGGTTGGAGACTTCCAAGTTATCTCATTGGAGGCGTCGTTGAACCTGAGGCCATGCAGCGGCGTCAGGGCTCATATGTCTGGCTCTAGCCTGGGGCACGGTGCTATGAAGCTGGTACATCATGCGAGATGCGCCAGGAGTGCTAGTGACGGCGTGGGGATGCTCGAATAAAGGCGGCGGTCGCAAGGTTCCGCTTGCGCAAAGAGGAAGATCTACCTGACATTTCTTTCTTCGATCTAACCGGTTTGTCAAGTTCTGGAAGGCTCCGTCGGTGAACTCCATTGGACACTTAAGTCTGGAGATTGCCGTATCGGTGGGATTCGGTCGCACGCAACCATGTTTTTTCTGACCGTTTGATTTTAGAGGAAGCGTCGCGAAGTTCTGCAGTCTGTTGCCATTGGGGACATGGCTTTCTGTTTCACGGTGAAGTCAGAGTATGGAGAATGACACGGAGGTCTAGATTTGAAGACTAGTAATGGTGGTTCGATTCCTGGTGACGATGAGGAATTTGCTTCGTGATTTGTAACTTCGAGCAGTGGCAACGGCAAGTGGGGGCGACAACATAGAAAAGTTCAGAGTCCAAACTTTCAGGGTGAAAACTCAAGATCTGGCCTTAATTGGTTGTGTCTGGCAATGAACTTGTTGAAGGCATTGCTTTTGCGAGTGTGGATTTTCTACAGGGAAAACCTATGATCTATGATCAGGACGGCGATGGTGCTATAACACTGTTTCCTTCTTGGAGGCGTCGTTTTTGGAGAAGCTGTACTTTTGGTGTTGTTTTGGTGGTGTTAGGCCTGCTGCTAGAAGGAATAGATCATTGAGGGGACTTCTATTTTTGTAATTCTTCTTCTTTTTCTTGGCTGTGTGCATCCGTGTTGTCGCTAGGACAATGTGTTGTTGCAGAGGCTGGGTGTAATTGATATCTTCACGATATTAATATATACTCTTTATCTAAAAATGTAAAAAAGCTAGCAAGTTGATGTCTCCTGAACATGTTTAACCGGAGAAGTTAGATGTATCCATACTCGTATGATCATTCCCTACATAATATGTGCATATATACAGCTAATAACATCGTATTTGTGTAGATAATCGACGCTACCAAATGCTATTACAACGAGGCAAAATGGCGCGAGGAAGGCGACGCGCCGGCTACCGTTGAGGAGCACCTACTATTCTCAGTGCCTAGCTCCTGCTGCATGCACGTGGCTTGCCTTGCCTTCGTCGCCATAGGCGCGCCCAGCGATGCCATCGACTGGGCCATGACCTATCCGAAAATCATTCGAGCTTCCTGCGTCGTCGGCCGTGTCATCAACGACGTGGCTTCCCACGAGGTTACATACTTACATACTAGCATCTATGCCAGTTTTATAATTTGCAGTTTCTGGTTAAGAGATAATCTAAAAAGAAAAGTCGATTTTCTCGATACACAACTTTCATGTTGGTGATGATTTCATTTGAGTTCATCTTAAGTATACATTTGTGCTTATTCCATTTTTAAATGGATGAAAAGAGGATTTTTTTTGTGTGAAGAAACTACAAAAAAATATGTAACTCATATCTATATATTTTGTACACACATTAAACTCATATCTGTTGTGTACGAATTTAATAAAATTGACATGTTTTACTATTTATATAATTTAGACGAATTTATGCACAAGTACTGAAAGTAATTCTTTTTTTGAAAGTAATTCTAGTTATAACTACATGTATATGAAAGAAGATTCATAGAATCACAAAAAGCTATAGGTTAATTACTTAAAAGAACCCCCCCCCCCCCCCCCCCCCCCCCTCACATAAAAATACTCCTTACAAGAACGGCATGCTTAGTTTGTTAATTCGTGTTGTGTTTTTCTCTGAAAATATCAGCGAGAACGAGACCAGTACTCGGAGCATCAGCATGGGATGTCGACGGTGGAAGCTTGCATGGAAGAGAACAACTACGCTGCCAAGGAAGACGCCTACAGAAAACTCAGGGAGCTCATAGAGGAGTCATGGATGGACATCAGCGAGGAGCGCCTCATGTCGGCCGCCAAGCAACCTGCGTCGCCGCTCCTAGAGGCGGTGGTGGACTCGACTCGCATGCTGGACTTCCTGTACAAGGATCATGATGCGTACACTAACCCACACACGCTCAAAAGGGTAGCAGATTCCATATATGTAGATCCTATATAGAAGGGAAATCATTCAAATTTTTATGTACCGGTAGTGTGCATGTACGTGTATATCTTCATAGTTGCATACGTTTTTACACAAATAAAGTATGCATGTAAGCCTATGAGGGAAGGATATGACGAAGAAATACAGGGAGTGCCATTTTGCCTCCCGGTCTCACATGATCTTGCCCGAATAAAAATATCAGAAAAATAGTAAATATTTCAAAAAAAATCTGAAAAAATGTTGACGAGCATTTACCAAGTTACGTGATTAAACGACATGAGTGGTGCTTGGTGCGAAAAGTCAAAAATATTTTAAAAATCCCATTTTGGCCATTGCTTTTTTTTTCTGCATAGAGCACCATAAATATCATTTCACCACGAAACTTGGCACGTATGTGGAACACTTGTATATATTTGTCACAAATTGTTTACGGCATTTTTGAAATGATTTACTATTGTCGTGGTGGTATCACGGCAGATGCCATGGGATGGCTTATGTTGGGGCCGATGGACGCTGGTAGAACCGGGGAGGGCTAGCGCGCTAAGGAGCGCACACGGAAATACAAACACACACACGATATACTCAGGTTCGGGGCCCTAGCTTGAGGAGTGGGTTGGAGTCACCACCAGTTGCTTATCCGGAATAAGCGGCAATTTTCTAGTGGCCAATTGGCTCGGCACCGGATTTGGCACTGAGGCTGGCTTCTGGGATGCCGATATGGGAGATGTCGGTGGTGGCGATGGCTGCTGCTGCTGTGGTTGTTGCTGTTGTTGCTGCTGCTGTTGCTGCTGATCTTGCTGTTGTGGTTGTTGCTGTTGTTGCTGCTGCTGTTGCAGTTGTTGCTGATCCGGCACATTCGGAGTGTCGGTGCGCTCCGGCGCGGAGTCCTTGTGGCCGGAGCCGAGGTCAGCATCTCGGTCAGGGGCCGAGATATCGGTGATAACCGAGTCCATGACCTCGGTTTCCGGGACGTCTTGGCCTCCTCCAAGTGCGGCATCAGAAGCCAGCAGCAATATGACGGATGGGGTGGTGTGTACCCGGAGTCAGTGGACCGAGGTACCGTTGGCGGCGGAATAGGTGAGCGCACAGAAGATGCACTCTGGTTAATTTCAAGGGCGGCACTGCGTCAAACAAGAAAAAATGTTATCTCAGGGAAAGATTATCCCGGGAAAAGGAAGAAAGGGAAGCGAGCGTATGTCGGCAAAGAGTATCTTACCCTTGAGTAACTGGCGGTGCCCTCTTGGCCCGTGGCGGCTTAACCGCTGCTTTCTTCTGCCGCTTTGCTTTCGGCGCTGCTGGATCTGAGGATGTGGAGGTACCGGTATTCGAGGTACCGGTCTCTGCACGCTTGCGAGATCCGCCTTGTTTGCCCGTAGTAGCAGGGCGTGTACTCGGAGCAGGGCCGCCCGGGTTAGCTGATGCCGAGGACAGTGGGTGAGCAAAGGCGATAGGGCGAGCATCAAGTACCTCTAACATTTCGCAATCATCGTCGTCTGACCAATCTCGGATTGAGGCTCGGGCTCGAGGCTTACCCGAGGTAGGGGCGCCAGCAGCCGGAATCGGCATGTGATCCTCATCGTCCGGGTCATCTACCTCGGTGACGCCCGGGGCAGGTAGATCTTTGCCCCATTTGCCGGAGGAATCCGCTCCATCTTCAGCCCTTTGCCGAGAAAACCTCTGCAAGTCAGAAGCAATAAAGCCGGGTTATTTTAGGAGCCAAGTATGGAGCCGACATAAGAGTTATCTTGGCAGGAAAAAGCATGTCGGGCTAAATTGCGAGTTACTTACTTGCTCCGGAAGCCGAGTTCTATCATGAGGTTTTAGACCCCATTCCCATTCCTCGGTCATCGTCGTTCGGGCAATTGCCTTGACGCGTCTTCTGACCTCGGGTTTGGTCAGCTCGTGGGTGCTGATCCGGGTTGGATCATATGGGCCACTCATGTGGCAAATCTTGTGAACCCGGGCTTGGAGGGGGGAGACTTGGCGGCTGATAAAGGTCCTCAAGAGATCATCGCTCGTTATACCTCCCTCCACGAGCTGGTTGACGATCTGGTGAATTTGATTGATCTCGAGGTTCGTATCTTTCGGGTTAAAGTTCCATTGGTATTGCTCCGTGGGGCCACCGAGACTGAATGTTGGCAGGTTCAGAAGATCAACATTGTCCAGGCTCTTCATGTAGAAGAACGTGCGCTGCCACTTCCGGCATGACTCCAGGCCTTGAACCCGAGGAAAGATGGAGGCTTTCCGAGGTATAATTGTGGCGGCGCCGCAAGGAGTCATTTCTTTGGGGAGGGTCTTATCCGGATTCGGGACGCTCTGCTTCCGTAGTTGGAAGTACTTGGCCCAAAGCTCAACGGTGGGCCAGAGTCCGAGGTATCCCTCAGAGAAAGAAACGCACGCCGAGAGGGTGGTGATGGCGTTCGCTGGGAGATGGTGGGGTTGAAGATGAAAATTGTTGAGGAAAGCCCGGAAGAATGGGCTCGCCGGGAGTCCGAAGCCGCGCTCGAAGTGCGCGACGAAGACCACGCGTTCATTGGCTTGCAGATCCGGCTCGGCCTCTGTGCCGGGAACCCGGCATATCACTTGTGCCGGGATTCGCTTGGTCCGGACCAGCCAATCTATCTCGGCTTGGGAGACATCCGAGCCTTCCCATCCGGCGCGCTCGCTTTCCTCGACGGGAATGTCGGCAGGCTCCGGAGTATTGCTAGCCGACATCTCGGCGGTGCGGCGAGGAAGTGAGAACCTGGTACCCGTGCCGGCGGTGGAAATCTGCAAAGAGGCAAAGATTCACCGGCGGTGAGCATCTCACAATGTTGCGCGGTGGAGGAAAAGAAGCAAACAAGAGAAACAAAAATCTACGGAGAGAAACAAGAATCTATAAACAAGAGGCTAACAAGAAGATCTACGGAGAAGATCTAAAATATACGGAAAAGATCTAAGGAAGATCTGAGGAAGAACTAATAAAGAGCTAGGCGCTAGCCGCGGGAAATGCTGCGGTGAAGAGCTCACCGGAGTTGCGGCGGCGATGCAAGGCGAAGAAGCGCAGGGCGTGCCGGAGTTGAGCGTGTCCGGCGGCGGCGCGGGGTGCTCCGTTCGTTGGGGGCTCGCGAGATCCGGCGTCGTGTGGTGGCGGAGCGCACTGCACGGTGGAGGCGCTCTGCGCAGAGGGATGGAGATGAAGAAGAGGAAGGAGAGCGAAGAAGAAGAAGAAGAAGAAGAGGAGAGAGGCACTCGCTCCGCTATTTATAGGCGCGGATGCGCGTGCGGTTAGCGATTAAATCGCGCACGGTCCCGTAACCGCCGCGCGGATTAACCGCGCACGATCTGCGCGGTTGCGGTAATCGCGGCCGCACGATCGGCTACACGATGGGCCGCAAAGTGGTAACCGCTCACGACGCGGTTGGTGGCGCAGTTAATGGCGCGAAAATCGAGGAGCCGCGCTGCTGTCAAAGTACTCAAGTGCGCAGGGGACGTGACAGCGCGTGACGTGGGCGGCGTGCGCGCAGAGGCATGTCTGTCCACGCACAGGAACCGAGGCGACGCGCAGCGTCTCCCTGCCACGTGTTGTGGCCAGATCTTGGAGGAGATTGAGAGGATCTTCTCATTTCGGAGAAACCGGTATAGGGGAAAGTGGCAAGAGCAGCTAAAGACTCGGCTCAGAGTTCTAGAGATTGAACCGACGTATATATGTCGGATGATTGGTTTAAGTTGAGTTGGTTGTGAAAGCTTGACATGGTCCTTCAACGGAGTTCTTGTGTCGGAGAAACCAACACAGGGACGGATGTCGGAAGGAGTTGGAGATTGGATGCTTGTTAATTTGACTTGGTCCGACATAGTTATGTCGGACACTTTGGTCAAGTTGGTTTGGTTGTAAACCTGGTGTGGCCCTTCATCCGAGGCTGCAGGACCGCACCAGCTTCGGGGACTAATGTCGGGGGGCTACCCCGGGTAGGGTCATGATATGGTATACGCTGTGTCCAAGACTGGACTGAGGTACAAAAAAACGGCATACGAGGGCCCAGAGGAGGCCGAGTTATGATGTTGGAGGGAACCGACATATACTCACCGGGGTATACTGACCGAGATAAGGGATCCGAGACATGCTGACCGACATATATATGTCGGTATCCTGTGTGTTTTCTTATGTGCAGGGGAGGCTATGCAGGAAAGGGAATCCGGCATATCCATGCCGGATTATAGAGATGAGGCACCTTATGTCGGACAGAGGTCAGCGCTGCTGTCACATCCCATCTGACACGGGAGCATAGCGTGCGGTATGGCGCATGTCTGAGGTGACCGGGCTCACCTCTGCTGACCAAGGACGGGCGTGGGAGCAGGAGAAGGACGCCGCTGACCTCGGCTGTACCTGGGAGCAGAGACATGGGACAGGGTATGGGCAAGCCACGTCTTGTCTCCTGTGCAGGGTACAATCATGACGAGCAGGCATGCGCGTCTGCAGTGCCGGTACGGCGAGGTGACCGTTGCTAGTGCTGGGGTATAAATAGACCCTCACCCCCTCCTGCGCGAGGGACGGCGAGAGACGACCAGAGACAACGCCCGGAGAGAGAGACATTTCCCCCCTTAGCTTCATCTTCTTCCTTAGAGCTCATTGCCATAGTTGCAAAGATGCAGCGCATGGATTGAATGCCATTGATACCAGCGAGGTTTCCTCCCCTAACCCGGTTGGCCCGAGCCACGTCGCACAGTCCATTCATGCGCTGCAGGTTGCCGTTCTCAATGCCAGCAAGGTCACAGAGGTAAACCTTCCTCAACTCAGTCCTTTTCTCTTTCTCAATACAACATAGATATATTATCCCCAGTCCCCGAGATTCGGGTCGAGTGCTTGAAGCTCGACCGAGTAAAGATCACTTGCGTGAATCTTCCCAAAAAATTCAACATCCAGTCCACCTCAAAAAACATCGATATCCAGTCCCCGAGATTTATGTCGAGTTTACTCGGCATGAATCTTCACAAATTTCCGACATGCAGTCCTTGAGACTCATGTCAAGCTTACTCAGTGTGACATCTCACAATTTTTCTGACATATTTTCTTTTTTCAGGATTGCACCAACACCCGGACTGAGGTGTTCAAGAAGCTGCTCTTGGAGCACAGGAAACTCCGGAATTCCCACAAGCAGTTGCAGGAGGAGTTGAAGAAACACGATGACGCGCACAACGTTGCGCTCCAGAAGGAACGAGATGAGGTGTCTCGACTCCAGGAGGAGGTTGGCCGGGTTCAGGGTCAGAAATCCGAGATGGAGAAAACTGCCGCTGTGGAGAAGAAGCAGCGAGAAGAAGATGCTCTGAAGCATAAGGAGCTCCTTGATCAGACCGAGGTCCGCGCTACCTCGGCACAACAAGAACTGGATGCCCTCAAGGCTAAATGCGACACCTGGCTGGCCGAGCTCACCCGGATCAACCACGAGATGGACAGTAAGTTTTCTTTATCCTTTCTTTTTATTTCCATTGCTTGTACCGACATTAAATATATGCCGGTATATAACTCAATTCGGTGATAGTTTTTCTGTCTTCAGAACACTTCTCCCATTCCAAGGCCGCTGCAGTCAACACTACCCGCAGGGCACGAGAAAAAGAGGAGAAACTGGCCCGATCTCGGAGGAATGGGACATTGAAGATCATATGACTGCTCTGAATGCTCGCATATCCCCTCTGAAGTGCATTGGTACTGAACTCCTTGATGCTGGTATCCGGGTTTACCGGATTCTATGGCCAAACTCTGCGACTCCAGCTTCCATCTCCGAGTTATCCAAGTGCCTGCTGGCTGCCAGACAAGGCTCCGAGAGTGGAGATCCTCCTCAGCCCGTGCCGGTGCAGATCAAGCTCTGACCTTTGTGCTCTCTTGGTACGAGGCAATTGATCTCAACGCACTGAAATCCCTGCGCGCCGACTCAAAATGGACGTCGGATCCAAATCTGATCCAGAGCCGCAAGGATGCAGCCTCTTTCATGGCCAGCTACGCCCAAACCCACAGTTTCATTCCTGGTCCAGTTTACTCCGACGATGAAGGAGATGACGAGGATGATGAAGAGGGTGATGACGAGGAAGATGACGTTGATGAGGAGATCGAGGTCGAAGCTCCGACACTGCCACTGCCGGAGCAGCCGACACTGCACTGCCGGAGCAGCCGACACTGCTAAGCCGACCGCGACCGACATCTCTGAGAACCGGCAACGAACACCTCGGTCGAGCCAGCGACCGAGACTGCTCCTGAAACTCGCACCACTCCTACTGCTCCGAGCTCCTCCGAGGCAGCTGCCTAAACTTATCACAAGCTGAACCATTAAATCCCCGGAATGGGGTGCAGATGTAATATACTCTTAAGCTTTATCAGTGCTACTTTATCATGCTAGTTTCAACTAGACAGGCTTGATGCCGGATCACCTTTCACCGAGTCCCCGAGTTTACTTTCTTGTTCTACTATACTTAGTAATCTTTGCTCTTGTCTACCATTCAGGCGTTCGACAGTCGAGTCACAAGATCAAAATTATAGCATACAATACTTGTAAATTTTGAGGTAAGGTTTAGAGTCATCCGACACAAAGATAAGGAACGAAAAAACCGGGTTAGTAAACAACATATACCGAATCATTTTTGGACCGAGTCCCCGAGTCTGTTTTCATGTTTACTATATTCCATAACCTCTGCTCTTGACTGCCATTTTGGCGTTCGTCAGTCGAGTCACAAGATCACAACAAGATAGCATACATTACTTGAACTTTGAGACAAGGTTTAAAACCATTCGGCATAGGGACAACACAGATAAAACAGAGATAAAACACATGCATATAGACAAAGGCAGTCCCCGAGTTTCTTTTCGGAGTGCCAACATTTCATTCAAAGGAAACCGAGATACATACATTGCGCCCTTAAGAGTAGAAGGGACGGAGTAGAGCTACATTCCAGGGTCGTTTGGTTTCCTCTCCGGATTTGTCCATCTTGTTCTTCATTGCTACCTGTGCATCTATAAGATAATATGCATCATTGTGCAGAGCCTTGCTCACAATGAACGGTCCCTCCCATGGAGGTGATAGCTTGTGCATGCCGGCTTTGCGCTGCACCAGCCTAAGCACCAAATCTCCTTCTCGAAAAACCCGAGGTTTTATCTTCCGGCTATGATAGCGGCGGAGATCTTGCTGATATATCGCTGACCGAGATAAGGCCAGCTCTCGTGCTTCTTCGAGCAAATCGACATCATCCTCTCGGGCTTCTTTTGCCTCGGTTTCTGTGTACAGAGTAACTCTTGGCGAGTCATACTGTATGTCGGTCGGCAGGACCGCTTCTGCTCCATAGACCAGAAAAAATGGCGTATAGCCGGTTGATCGATTCGGTGTGGTCCTAAGACCCCACAGTACTGCTGGTATCTCCTCTATCCAACAACCCGGAGTTCGCATCAGTGGTTCCATCAACCGAGCTTTGATGCCGGATAGCACCAATGCATTTGCTCTTTCCACCTGCCCATTGGACTCCGGATGCGCCACCGATGCAATGTCAAGTCGGATTCTGCTTTCAGCACAGAACCGAGCAAAGGCTCCCACAGCAAAGTTTGTGCCATTATCCGAGATAATGCTGTGTGGGTAACCATATCTCAAAATGATGTCTTTCAAGAAAGACACAGCTGTGTGACCGTCACATTTGCGGATTGGCTTCACCTCGATCCACTTGGTAAACTTGTCCACCATTACCAGCATATGAGTCATGTTACCTCGGGCTGGTCTGAATTCTCCCACCATATCCAGACACCAGACAGCAAAAGGCCAAGTGATGGGAATAGTTTGAGTGCCGAGGCTGGCATGTGGATCTTGTGAGCAAATCTCTGACATCCTTGACACTTCCTCACGATATCTTCTGCTGTTGCAAAGCTGTGGGCCAGTAAACCCATGCCGGAATGCCTTAGCAACCAATGCTCTTGAGCAAGCATGATGACCACATTCTCCTTGATGAATTTCCAAGAGCATCTCTTGCCCTTCCTCCGGTTCAATGCAACGCTGCAGCACTGTGGTTGCACTTCTCTTGTACAACTCTATGTTGATGATGGTATATGCTTTGGATCTTCTTTGCACTCGCCTGGCCTCGGCTTCATCACTTGGCAAACTCCCATCCATCATATAGGACATTATAGGCTGTGCCCATCCTGGTACAGGACGCACAGGAAATATCGGTTCATCCACCTCCATTGCCTCAACCGACATTGCATCCTCCGACATATACTGGTCAGTCCCCGAGTTCTGCCAAGCAGTCCCCGGGTTCTCCCAAATGCATCCGACATCGACGTCCATGGGAACAGCATCAGACTCCGGTTTCTTCGGGATAAAGATTGACTCGGACTCGGGCGATGGTTTGATTGATGGCTTCCTCAAATGCTCCAAGGATATGCCGGGTGGGATTGGATCCCGAGATGAACCTAGCTTGGACAGTACATCGGCGGCTTCGTTTTCTGCCCGAGGTATATGCTTGTACTCGCAACCTTCAAAGAACCCCGAGATCTTCTGGACATGAAACCGATATAACGCCATGTTGGCGTCTAAAGCATCCCAATTTCCCGAGACTTGCTGCACCACCAGATCCGAGTCTCCGAAGCATTCTATCCGGCGAATACCAATTTCCTTGGCCACATTGAGCCCATGAACAAGTGCCTCATACTCGGCCACATTGTTAGATGCCGCAAAATGAATCTGCAACACATATCTCAGTTGATCCTGCTTAGGCGAGGTAAGGACTACCCCGGCACCTAAACCAATTTTCGTCCTGGAACCATCAAAGTGCATTCTCCAGTAATTGGAGTCAGGCAATGGTGGCTCATATTGCATCTCGGCCCAATCCACAAAGAAATCAGGCAGTGCCTGAGATTTGATGGCATCTCTTCTTTCATAATGTGGCGTATAAGGAGCCAGCTCAATGGCCCATTTGGCTACTCGGCCACTTGCATCTTTGTTACCAATGATTTCCGAGATAGGAGCTTCACACACCACTGTGATTGGATGCTCTTGAAAGTAATGCTTTAATTTCTTGACCGCCATATAGACGCCATATGTCATTTTCTGGTAGTGAGGATAATTTTGTTTGGATAACGAGATCACCTCGCTCAGGTAATATACCGGCCTTTGCACGGTTTTGCCATCTTCTTCTCGCTCCACTACTAATACGACACTCACAACCCGGTTTGTGGCTGCAATGTAGAGCAACATCGGCTCTTTGGGTAATGGTGAGGCCAATATCGGCGCAGTTGCCAACATCTTTTTTAGCTCAGTGAACGCCGCATCCGCTTGCGGGGTCCACACAAATGTGTTACTTTTCTTCATTAGTTGGTATAAAGGCAATGCCTTTTCTCCCAACCTACTAACAAACCGACTTAACGATGCCAAGCAACCAGTGAACTTTTGCACATCCTTGAGTTATTCGGCAACCTCATGCTCTCAATAGCACGGATTTTTGTCGGATTTACCTCGATACCTCGGCTCGACACGAGGAAACCGAGTAACTTGCCTGCCGGCACACCAAAGGTACATTTGTCCGGGTTAAGTTTTATCCGGAATCTCCTTAGATTCGCGAATGTTTCTCTGAGATCATCAATCAGAGTGGATTTCTCCTTAGTTTTGATGACAATGTCATCGACATACACCTGCACATTTTTGCCTATTTGATCATGCAAGCATTTTTGCATACATCTTTGGTAAGTAGCACCAGCATTTCTCAAACCAAATGTCATGACACGATAGCAATAAGCCCCGTACGGGGTAATAAAAGCAGTTTTCATTTGATCAGCAGGGTTCAGCGGTATCTGGTGAAAACCAGAATATGCATCCACAAAGGATAACAGCTCACACCCGGCTGTGGAATCGATCACTTGATCAATCCGAGGCAGCGGGAATGGATCCTTAGGACATGCCTTGTTCAAGTTTGTGAAATCAATACACATGCGCCACACAATGGCCACATTCGGGTCATCCTTTTTCTTTTACCAGGACCGGGTTAGACAACCAGTCCGGGTGCAGCACTTCCATGATGAAACCAGATGCAAGTAATCTGGCCAGTTCATCGCCTATCACCTTTCTCCTCTCATCCGAGAGACGTCGCATAGGTTGCTTCACGGTTTCATATCCGGCCTGACGAACAATGAGTGCTCAGCCAACTCCCTCGGAACACCTGGCAGGTCCTGATTTGACCATGCAAAGATATCCCGATTCTCACGGAGGAAGTGACTGAGCTCGCCTTCCTATTTCTCCGTTAACCCGGTACCAATGATGACGTTGTGGTCCGGGAACGCCGGGTCAACGTTGATCTTCTTCGTCTCCTTCGGCACCTGGAATGCCGCATTCTGCTCCGGGTTACTCATACCCGGCATACCGAGTTGCGCGGACTGCGCCAACGCCACCACTTCATGGATCTTCTTCTTCTCTGCAGCAATGATTAATGACTCGGCCAGACACGAGCCAGCCGAGGCACACTGCAAGGAACGCTTGTAATCACCCGAGATGGTGATGATGCCATTAGGACCCGGCAGCTTCATCTTGAGGTAAGCCACATGGGTAGAAATCATGAACTTGGCCAGTGCCGGTCTGCCAAGCAAAGCATGATATGGACTCTCGAGGTCCACCACCTCAAACTGGATGCTCTCAGTTCGGCAGTTGTCCTTGGTGCCAAACAACACATCGACCCAAATCTTGCCCATAGGTGCACACGAGACACCCGGCACTATACCATGAAAGGTCGTAGAACTCGGCTGCAGCATGTTTGCCGAGATACCCATCTTCACCATGGTGTCTCGGTACATGATGTTGATGGCACTCCCATTGTCAATGAGAACTCGGGTGAACCTGACATTAATGGTGGGCCCAATGAATGTCGGATCCACCACCAGAGCATAACCTCCCGGGCTTGGCATGATCCGGGGATGGTCCTTCATACTCCAGCTGATCTCCTGATCAGACCAGTGCATATACTTCGGCACAGCCGGCATAACTGCGTTTACCTCGAGTGCACGCCGGTTCAAGCTCTGCTTGTCAGTTGGCTCGGTCACAAACACCACATAGCTCTGGTGAGCCTCTCTATAATCACCCTGACGATACTCACCCTGGCCACCGGGACCAGCATTGCCACTGTTGCCTCCGACATTTACTTGGTTGACAGGTCTCGGAGCTGGAGGCCTCTGTGCGGTGCATTCACGGGAATTGCGTTTGCTCCGGTGAGCGGTAGTGCTTGCCTCTGTTGAGGATATGCCGCTGGAGGCCTCTGAGGTGCCCCATCTGATTTCCTCCGGAGCCTCCCCCTTCCTTCAATGTGCGCTGATACCAGCTGCACTGCCGGGTTGAATGATTGGCCGGCCTGCGAGGATCATGCGTGTGATAGCTGCATGGCCCATCCAGCATTGCCTCATAGGTCAATGGCTTCTTCTGGTCACTCCACGGTCTCTTCCCTTCTTGATTTTGGCCCCAAGCAGGACCACTGGTCCTCTGACGCTGGCTAGCGCCGGCATCTGGCTGGTTTTGCTCCGCTGTCGCAACTTGATTCGAACCGTACCGGTAATCCGGACGGTCATCTCTCCTTTTGTTTCCGAAATCCCCGCGGCCACCTCGGTTGGCTGGTCCGGGTCCATGTTACCCTGATATTTTCCACTTGGCTCTACCGAGTTCAGCTGAGGCTGCATCGGATCGCCCAATGCATAGCTATCCGCAATCCGGATTGTCTCGGCCAAGGTGGCCGGCATTTCCCTCTGCAACTTCTGCCAGAGCATGGAGCCGTGTCGGCACCCCTGGGCAAACCAAGAAATGGCCTGCGCCTCCACAACTCCTTCACAGGAATTGCGAATAGTACTCCACCGGGTCAAGTAATCCCGGTCAGTTTCATTATCCCTCTGCTTGCACATCGCAAGCTGCTGAGGACGATTCGGTCTCTTGTATGTGCTGGAGAAGTTGCTAACAAATGCTTCTTCAAAGTCCAGCCAGCAGTCAACGCTGCCCTCTCGCAGGTTGTTCAGCCAGATCCGGGCTGGCCCTTCCAACATTTGCGGGATATACCTTACCGCCCATCGGCGGTTTCCTCCCGCGATATGCACTGCCGACACATAATCTGTCAGCCAGTCATCCGGCTTGGTGCTGCCGTCATACGTCTTCGCGCCTCGGTTCAACTGAAAGTGTGGCACCGGTGGCTCCCTCATGATCCGAGGTCCAAAGCATGCAGGGCCAGGTGGGCCTTGCTCTTCCAGCATCTCGGACATAAAGATCCTGTCCAGCTTATAGCGTGCATCATTCGGTGACAACTGGCGAGGTCCCAGCCGGGATCCCAGTGCACCTTCATATCTTTGATACCCGGCTTTCTCCATAGCCGAGTAACCATCATCGTAACGGTTGGCCACCTGGTCAACACCTTGTGGCTGCTGAACATGCTCGATATTCTGCTGCTGCGGGCGGGATTTCGTGTCGGATACCGAGGTGGATAGCCTCGGCCAGCCGAGTTAACTACTCCGGCATCTGGACCGCCCGGACCGGGATTGCTTTTACCCCGGCCGGCACTGCCTCGCCCGACTAACTGTTTTCCGGCATATGCCGGATCATATGCCTGTATCTGCTTGTTCTTACCGGAGTTTACACTCCGGTCCGATCTCCACCGACATGCGGTGATGAAGCTTGCCCCTTAGATCCTCCACTGGCTGCCTTAGCCGAGTGAACAATCTGGGACCCACCTGCAACTGTGTTAGCCTTAAGATAGGCCTCATTCTGCCGGGTAGCCACAGCTATCAACTCATTAACTCGGTCTTGCTGCCTACGGAGAGCTTCTCCGGATAAGCCGGACAACTCGGCTCTTGCTGCCTCGGCAGCTCTAAGAGTCTTAGCAGGGGAACTATACTTCGGCTTCTCGACCGACAAGTGACTAGGAGTCTTACTGGAACTAGATCTACCATCTCTAGCAATCTCGGCATTGAGGCCTTTACCCCTCTTACGCACATCCTCTATGCGACTAGGGCGAGCAGCTACCGGGGTAAAACCATGTGCTTGGTTATACTCACGGAGAGTTATCCCGAACTCTCTCCTCACCTCGGCCATCGCGAGAGCCTCCTGATGTAGGCTCTGACGACGCGACTCCAACTCTGCCTCCATTTGGGCAGCATCTGTACCGGCAGCTACCGGCACAGCCAGCTTCTCGATTATCTCCTCGAGAGGAGCCGGCCTAACCGGTACCTCGGATGTACCGGCCTGGTCGCGGAGGTTCTCCCTCCTCTCCAGCGGCACTTTCGCCGATCTGGTGGTCTTGGGGCAGGTTGCCGGCATCTCCTTTGCCGGGTTCTCCTTTGCCGGTTTCTCCTTTACCGGCACCACCCGCAGAGCCGGTCATCATGACCTCTGCGCAGCTCCCGGGGCGAGCGCTACGCCGGCCGCGAGCCGCACAGACAGCAGGAGGATCCTCGGCTACAAGCACCTGCTCCGGGTACTTGCAGACGAACTCAGTGGCGACGTAGATCTCGAACGTCCCGAAGAGGACGAGGCAGCCGTTCCTCGGCATCGGCCTGCTACCGAAGCAGCCCGCGTTGTCGCTGATGAAGTTCAGCGTGCCGAGTCTGTGGACAAGGCCACTGACCACGCGCTCGCCGGAGGCGATGATGGAACCCGTCCGGATGAACACACCAGCCAGCGCCGCTGCTGGCCCCACGGTGGGCGCCAACTGTCGTGGTGGTATCACGGCAGATGCCATGGATGGCTTATGTTGGGGCCGATGGACGCTGGTGGAACCGGGGAGGGCTAGCGCGCTAAGGAGCGCACACGGAAAACAAGACACACACGATATACCCAGGTTCGGGGCCCTCGTGAGGAGGTAAACCCCTACTCCTGCCTCTCTATATGTCGGTATCTCACAAGTACAATGGTGCTCCTTGAGCTGTATCTTTGCAGCTATGGCAATGAGCTCTAAGGAAGAAGATGAAGCTAAGGGGGGAAATGTCTCTCTCTGGGCGTTGTCTCTGGCGTCTCTCGCCGTCCCTCACGCAGGAGGGGGTGAGGGTCTATTTATACCCAGCACTAGCAACGGTCACCTCGCCGTACCGGCACTGCAGACGCGCATGCCTGCACGTCATGATTGTACCCTGCACAGGAGACAGACGTGGCTTTCCCATACCCTGTCCCATGTCTCTGCTCCCAGGTACAGCCGAGGTCAGCGGCGTCCTTCTCCTGCTCCCACGCCGTCCTTGGTCAGCAGAGGTGAGCCCGGTCACCTCAGACATGCGCCATACCGCACGCTACGCTCCCGTGTCAGACGGGATGTGACAGCAGCGCTGACCTCCGTCCGACATAAGGTGCCTCATCTCTATAATCCGACATGGATATGCCGGATTCCCTTTGCATAGCCTCCCCTGCACATAAGAAAACACACAGGATACCGACATATATATGTCGGTCAGCATGTCTCGGATCCCTTATCTCGGTCAGTATACCCGGTGAGTATATGTCGGTTCCCTCCAACATCATAACTCGGCCTCCTCTGGGCCCTCGTATGCGGTTTTTTGTACCTCGGTCCAGTCTTGGACACAGCTTATACCATATCATGACCCTACCCGGGGATAGCCCCCCGACAACTATGTTTTTGATTTTTACAGGAGCATATGAGCTCGAGAGTCATTGTGAATTTCAATATAGATAGTATCATGCCGAGTAACATAGATGGCAATAATAGACTTATAGAAATAAAACTCGCTATTTTTTTGATGGTTTGCTTGCTGAGTTTTATTAGCACTTATGGCATTTACTCTGTAATGATCCTCTTTTCCGTTTTCATGAATTGTTCGATGGTAGATTGGATGTTTCCTGTTTTATGGAGTGTTGACTACACTGCCGAATTTATAGTAGGGGCTGAAAGGATACATTAATGGAACCCGTGCTCCAAGAATCCCTATATTTGAAACACTAAATAATATTTTTGGAGCCATCAACAAATTCTGAAATAAAATTACACGTGTGCATACCTATGTAGGGTATGTAAATTCAAACTTGAATCTAAATATACTATAATCTGCGACCTCCACAAACAAGAAAAATGTTTGGTCAAAATAGAGGCACTTTATATTTTCCAGAGACTTACTTTTTTGGTCAAATTGGTGTGCTGACGTCATCATTCCATCGGGCCGGCCTTTGAAGCCCGACGAGGTGAGTAGCCGATCATGTCGGCCCAGTGAGTTTTCCTCCCGCTAGGCTAGGGTTTATGCCCGCCGCGCCGACTCAGCGGCCGTGTACGCCTCCGCCTCGCAAAGCAAACCCACGCCGCCGCTCCCGCCCAAACGCGCACAGGAGACTGCACTTTCCCCCTCCCGTAGCCATGGCGGTGGAGAAGGTGGTCGACGGTGGCGGTGACGTGCAGCAGCCGGAGCCGGAGCCGGAGCTGGTTACCGAGGTGTCGACGTTCGCGGAGCTGGGCATCTGCAAGGAGCTAGTGGACGCGTGCGACGCCATGGGGTGGAGGCAGCCCACCAAGATCCAGGCCGGGGCCATCCCCCACGCCCTCCAAGGTACGGAGCAGCATCCTGTACCGCCGCCGGCCGTGTAGGTGGCGGCTGCAACTGCGATGACGGCGAGTTGTTGATCCGGGTTCGGTTTTGGGTGCAGGGAGGGACATCATCGGGCTGGGGCAGACGGGGTCCGGGAAGACGGGCGCGTTCGCGCTGCCGATCATCCAGGCGCTGCTCGAGCACCGCCAGCCCTTCTTCGCCTGTGTGATGTCGCCCACGAGGTTTCCTTTTTCTTTCATCCCTTTGTGACTGGCTTCCTGGGGCACGTTTTCGTTTCGGGAGCTTGTGTGGAAGCTTACCTTGCGGCTGTGGTTGTTCAGGGAGCTGGCGATTCAGATTGCGGAGCAGTTTGAGGCGCTCGGCTCTGCCATCGGCTTGGTTTGCTCAGTGGTAAGTGGCCTTGCTCCAATTGGCTATCCATTCGTTCTCATATCCAGTATAACAACAACCAATTGTATGTGGGTACTGCATATGCTTTACGCTCCCTGTGTGGATCATAGTTCTGATTCAGTTTTTTTTGTATTTATTACTGGGTGTGAATTGTATAACCTGTAGTTGGCTTGCGGGTATATTGAAAAACAAACCTTCCTAGTCGAGTATAATGTAAAGGGGCTCACAATGCCTGCGGGCGCTGTATCTGAATTTTGAATATATGTAGCCTAATTCAATGTAGTGAAGCTGGAGCATAGTGGTTATTCTAAAGGTCATCACTAAATTGCATAAGTTTGTTGCTATACGAGCCCATATTGACTAAATCAACGTTTGTTGGTGAGTTTTCTCTTCCACTATGACAAGACTGCTTTGGTATTCTCTCTGGTGTTAATTAATTCGAACTTGTGATTTTACTTTTTTTCCCGAAGCATTGCACTGTTTCTTGGTGACCATTCCACCATCTACTGAAAGTTATGAGACTATTGAGTTACTTGAATCCTTTTTCAATTGAGATTTTTCCTTTTTTTCAGCTTGTTGGAGGAGTCGATCGGATGCAGCAAGTGTTATCCATTGCAAAACGTCCACATATTGTGGTGAGTGATCAATTGAGATTCAACGACCCAATCCCAACCGACAATATTTGTTCTGAATCCTTTGTGCTATAAAATTGCAAGTGTGGTTGAATATGTAGGAGTTACATGCCCATTAGCTCGGGCAATATCAACGCTCAACCATCAACACTTCCGGGGTGTAAAAGCTCTGCCATCAGTATTAGGGTATAATCATTCTCGGGACATAAGAAAGTCCCTTTTGGTCAATTGGAAGATTCTCCAATTAGCCAGCTTATATCACTTTTTAATTTTTGGTTCCCATGTCGAGTAATTCTGTTTGTTAAGGCTCTAAAGAAGGGATTTTTTTTATCAATACCTAAAGGTAATATGATATAAGCGCTTTAAATTTTGAAAACCACCGGGATGATGAACACATTCTTATAAGACCCAAAAGCATACATTTTCACTGAATTCAGCATAGGCTTGTAGAAATATAGAGTCTAAGCAGAGATGAGGCTTAGGCTTGCAAGATAAGCCCAAGACTTTCGTTGTATATACCAGTTGCAAGTAGAAACACAATAATATAAGCTTTCATTCTCTTCGATGACAATGGAGAAGTGTCTTTATAAACTTAGCTTGTTTTATGTATCATATCCTTCAAAATGTAGGTTGGAACTCCTGGCCGTCTTTTGGACCATTTGAAAGATACAAAAGGTTTTAGCCTGACTAAAGTGAAGTACCTGGTATGTAATTATTGCATTTTCAGTATTTTTTTTATTTTGCTTATTCATTTGGATCTGTGACTAATACGATTTGCCTCCATCACAACCTAATTTATACACCAACACTTTGCAGTATTGTTCTTTCCCAGTAACGTTGTTCATGCCAAATGGCGCCTTCATGTTGCCACTGCTCTTTTAATGCATACATTATCCTGCTGCTGCATTTGTGCTTAGACCATTCTGATAGTTGGATGTTGGGTATATGATTTTGTGAAGTTAGATTTTGCCTTTATACTGTCAAAAATTATTTTGACATTCACAGATAGAACATGTATTACAAAACCGAGTAATGGGCTTTTCACAAACCCGTCCTCGTCTGTTAAAGAGGAAACTTATATTTTCCAGGCAGTGTTCCGTTAACAATCCAGTATAAGAAGATATTGTCATTATAATTAATTAAATCCTGTTTTTCAAACTGAACAGACCTAGTTTGTGTATTTTGAACTTTCAATACTAAGCGAATAGGTAGTTATTATATGCTTAATTGGTTGTTCTAATTTCAATTTGTAACTTATACGTTGAAGCAGTGTGCTGTACTTTACCGGTCATAAATATGTAGTGATTATGCTGTTTTGTACCTTGAAATTCATTGTCCACTATTTGCTGACAACGTTAGAGCCTCCAGAATTCGTGTCAACCATATCAACTTGTTTAAATTCAGATGCTTTTATTTTGACGCTCTATGTTCTTTTTTCTAGGTACTTGATGAAGCTGATAAGTTACTTAATTTGGAGTTTAAGGAATCACTTGATGATATTCTAAAGGTCATTCCTAAAGAACGGAGAACTTACCTTTTTTCAGCCACAATGACTAAAAAGGTTGGTGGAATGTGAAGCGATTTGTTATGGTTCTTCTGAATGAGTGAGACAAAAGTAGAACATCATTAGTCTGCCACTATCGAATGTGTATGGTTGATGTGTCATTGTTTGCCTCTTGGTTTGGTGATTGCATTATAATGCTTGATATATACTGCGAAGGTAAACAGTTTTTTCGTATAATTGAATTGATTGTGCTGCATTGAGCCACTCTTTGTATTTTTAGGGCTACTACTTGAACACACCCTTCGAGTTCCAACTATAATCTTTCTAGCCATGAAAGCCTTATTTTTCTAAATGCTGCTTCAGTACTTTGCTTAGTGTGAGTATTTGTTAGATTGACTGCAGAATAGCTAAATGAGTTTTCTTTGCAGGTAAGCAAACTGCAGCGTGCTTGTCTCAGAAACCCTGTTAAGGTAAAGGCATTCATCTTTGTCTTCCAGGCAATCAGTAAGCAGCAAAGCATGAGTAGAACAAGATCTTCTGAGGAGCCGTCTTTCTCTTTACTAATAGACTTGCTTTTTTTGGAACCAGGTAGAAGTATCCTCCAAATATTCTACAGTGGATACACTTAAACAAGAGTGGTATTTCGTTCCTGCAGAATACAAGGTTAATTCCTGCACTTAATGTAATCATGTAATTGAAGAGCCAAGTTCCATTTTTGTGGCTCTATGCCCATATAATTTGTGTGATAAATTGCGTGCCCATGTTATCTCCTTGGTCTAATCTTTTTAGAGAGAATTTGGACCCCTACACATTCAATATAAGTTGCACTAGTTAAGCCCATGATGAAACCCTTGGATTAAGATTCTCTTGTACATTTAATAAGCAGTCCAGATAATGGATGGCCATTATATGACCTTGGACTTTAGGATATTTTTTTTGTACCTACGGGTTTGGTTTAGTTTCACACATGTTCTGTTTTGAGATCATATTTCTCACTTTCAGTGTCTGGAGTACCTGTTTCCCATTACTGTCCATTCATCATGTTTCTATGTGATTTCAGGATTGTTATCTTGTTCATGTTCTGAATGAGTTGCCAGGGAGCATGATCATGATCTTTGTGAGGACCTGTGAGTCAACAAGACTCCTTGCTCTCACTTTAAGGAATCTTGGTTTTAGCGCCCTCTCTATCAGTGGCCAGATGAGCCAGGTTTACTTTCTTACCTGTTCTATCAGACAGTCTGAAGTATTTGATTTTTGCATTGAATTAGGCAGCCTTTTTATTCTATCAGACAGACCTGTGAGTCAACAAGACTCCTTGCTCTCACTTTAAGGAATCTTGGTTTTAAAGCTTTCTTTCTCTTTGTCAGGACAAAAGACTAGGTGCTTTAAACAAGTTCAAGGCAAAAGACTTCAACGTTCTTATTTGCACTGACGTGGCGAGTCGTGGTCTTGACATTCAAGGAGTTGATGTAGTTATCAATTATGATATTCCAATGAATTCTAAGGTTTTAACCTTGTTTATTTCAGTCCTTATTTGCACTGACGTGGCGAGTCGTGGCCTTTATTGTTATTGTTGAGAAGATCATGCATTTTTATTTTGTTGTTGATTTTAAACCTATACTGCTCTGAATGCAGGATTATGTACACCGGGTCGGTAGGACTGCACGTGCAGGGCAATCAGGATATGCTGTATCTTTGGTGAATCAGTATGAGGGTCAGTGGTTTAAGATGATTGAGGAGCTCCTTGGTAATAGTTTTCCTTGTTGTTCGTCTCCTTTGCATACTTAACTGGAGATTTCTTTAAGCGATCACCAATTTTTGCAGGACGCCGAATTCCTGATCGTCAAGTAGATGCGGATGAAATCATGATACTTCGTGAGCACATATCGGATTCAAGGAGGATTGCGTTGACCGTATGTACTCGACATGGCTATCAGTTTAAAGTGTCTGTTTTCGCCATAGTTGCTCTGATAGCTGCAGCGATAATAAAGTTGCTATTGTTATAAAATGCTAGAAATTGAAGGAGGACGGTGGCCACAAGAAGAGGAGGAAGGTGGAGGATGACGATGAAGAAGAGGAGGAGCAGGCTCCAAGAGGTCATCGGAAACCGAAGTCTTTCAAGAAATCGAAATCAACAAGGCGGTGATAGCATTGAAGCCCAGATAGTAGGAATCTTCTTCTGCCTTATAATGAGTTAGAATCCGTATATACCGCTCAACCTAGTGAACTCTAGTTCCTTCGATGAACCAGCAATGTACGCTATCTTTGTTAGAAAGCCAGGACACTTTGAGCAATAGATATTTCTTTGTTTGACACAAGATTTCACATCTATGCTATATGAAGATTCTACTTTACATCGAAGTTGTCTTTCAAATGGATGAACTCTGTGCAGAGCAACTGGTTGCCCTACTTATCTCATTGCCTTGTACGCCGGATGAAGTGGCCACTTTGGATACGCAGGGCTGGTTCTTTGTGCTGGCGATGTCAAAAGTGCCCTAGATGGAGAGGTCATTGCTTCTGATGGCACGGGCGACGTCGCTGGCGACGGTGAGGCAGGAGGAGAGCCAACCGAGGAGCACCACCCACACCGTCTCTGCCAAGCGTGCCTCCATCCTCCATGGCACCATCGCATCAAAGAAGCCGAGGCAACTTCCTTCTGCATACATGTTCCCAAATCAATCAGCTGAGAGAACGAGAAACCCTGACGGAGAAGATGCAAAATTGAAGAGGGCAAGTAAGATTTACCTTGATGAGGCAGAATCCTCTTCTTCGTATTACCTTTGCCGCCTTCTTGGGTTAGCACTTAGCAGGGCCTCACTGGACTGGAGAGCGGAAGTTAAAGAAGATGGTTTTTGAACCCTGCAAGCAAGCGAGTAGACGGTAGTCGGTAGCCATCACCCATCCCTTTCACCTTTCAATCCATGGCAACAAATATCTGTCGATATTTTTTTGCTATAATATCAAGCTCCAGGCATCCGGATATTTTGTTGCTTTTGGATCTAGCATCCCATTTTTTTTTGACAATTAATACCATATATTATAGTAGCGAATAGTACATGGTAGAGATACATGAGCTGACTACATCGATTACAAAATAAAGTCTAAAAGAAAAAAACAATCTTCAAACTCTTTCTTCTTCCATGACACAATCTTGAACTTTTCTGAAGGCAGCCGTAGAACGACAAAGATACCAATCCACAGATCTGCGAATACCAACGAGGGTTCTCCCATAATTTTGTGCCGCAATGCCAAGGTTACGTGCACGCACGCAGCCATTAAGTTAATCAACCAACATCGGCAAGAGTACCAACACCAATATTTCAGGGAATAACAACCGGACAGCTTGGTCGACGTCGCTGGGAGCCGAGAGTACGAATCACCATTGTCAAGGACGTAGCAGCCGGGACAAATATTGCGAGCAAAATCCTCGCGGCAACCATAAGAAAAGATCCAAAATCGATTCGGCGAAGTAAGATCTGAAGGACCAAACCTAGACAAATTTAATCTTACAGCACCACCATTAACGTCGGGAAGAAGATCTCGTCGTCGAAGAAAGAACCGAAGATTGCTTATTGTAGATGATGAAAACTTCATTGATGAAGAAGACGGCACCAAAACCCTAATCATATCTATTGAAAACACTACTTTTATTAAGAACTCCAACCATAGATCGGGTTCCCCACCCCTCGCGACACCGGCGAGGCCGGTCGGAGGAGGGGGAACCGATCTATGGTGGAGGCGGAGGTGGTGGAGGGGGCGCTGCTAAGTTTCCAGGAGACTTCTATTCTTCCGTACATCTAGCATCCCATTTAGTAGTACTACTTGTGGAGTTCTTATCTTATCTGTGCTTATCTCGAAGCAGAGAGATGGGGAAACGAGTGGGGAAATATCTGCTCAAGAAAACAAACGAATAAATTGTCGAAATACTTTGTACGAGCAGGACAATTCAGAGGTCTTTTCAAGATCGGGACCACACTGCATTATTGACACGGTGCTTGCGGAAATTATCACCTTTTGCTGGAATGGTAACACGTGTATCTGTTGAGGAAGGTTGCAGTTCTAAAAATTCACCGTTTGTATACAAACACCAGTACAAATGTTTTTTCAAGGATACGTGATGAGAGCGTCTGTATCAGGATTCGGACATGTGTTATTGGGAGTGTTGATACACGTTGTTTGCCCTTTTAAGACCGTCTGTCCCCGCTACGACCCTAGTAAGCACTTCAAATAGCTTTTTGATCCATTTTCGCAATCAAAATTCAAATTTCGGTAAAAAAAAGGCCACCACGTCCGACCATCACATATTACAACATCAAATGTATAAAAATAAAATAGATAGGGTGTATGCCCCATCGCCGCTGATGTTGTCTCCTCCGTCGCATCGCTCTCGTTGCGGTTGGCTCTCCCATCACCGACACAAAGGCCCATCTCAAGTAGAATGCGTTATTTATCACATGCCAAGCCCTCACCGACAGACACATGTTCAAGAGATCGCCCGTCAAGATCTTTGCATCCTCTTTTAATTTTACCACAAATTACGACGCATCTGTGGTCGCGATTCTTGTTGTATCGGCCATGATAAGAGAAGCTTGGGCCTCGAGCTTGGCGGGTTCAACTTTTTCCCTCTCAAGCAGGAGCTTCTCGTTTTGCTTGGCCATCAAGGCTACTACCTTTCACTTAAAACTGCTTGCAATTTGTTTCGAGAGGGATGAGACCTCGGTGAGACACTTGTCAATCGATACATGCACGACGCCACTGAGGATGGCCCATTCTTGTCAGCCTTTGCCTTCTTGTTCCATGTTAGATCCTTGTAAAGCAAGGCAGGATGGCTCTCATCAATCCGGGGTGGGGGTGGGGGGGGGGGGGGGGGGGGCGTAAACACGGCATCACCACAACGTAGTAGGTTGGGTCGTCCAACGGCGACACAGTCCTTCCACCGGCGGCAGCGCTGAGCGCTTGCAACGTGGTTGTCGTTTCCGCCACTGTCGCCTTGGCTTCAGCAACGCGTTGCGGTCAGATGGAACGTCTTCCTTCGAGCCAACTCCTTTTCCCTGGCCTCATCTGACATCCCTCCAACTTCTCATGAGGCTGGCGACCACGAGGCGGAGAATCCAAAATCCACGGCGTCGGTGAACAAAATGCGTCGGCGACGGTGACAGTGTGGGCTGGGCGGGAATGAGAACTGGAAGGGGAAAGTGAAATAGAGTTTTGGATGTGTCAAAGACAGGGTTGGCCCGCGACCAAAATCCGACATGGACGTGTTTGCCGCATCTGTCTGGCGCTCCCACGTCACTGCCATGGATAAGGGTCGAGTGGGAGTGTCGAACGGTTTATTGGGCCAGTCCGGCAGCTTTGCTACTATTGGGACCGGGGCTGGGTGGGTGGCGTTTTCGTGTACGGCACAGCCCTAATTACCCTCTGTTGGGGAGGTCTATTGGAAAGCCGGTGGAGAAGAGATGTAGCGGTTTCATAAAGGAAGAGGCCGACACGTCTCGCACACACGTTGAGTACGCAACAATTGGGGTAACCCGAAAACTCACCACCCAATCACTCGCCTAGCTTCCACCTATAAGGGAATAATAGACCAACCACACGCCACAACTCTGCTTCAGATTCAATCTTCCTGGGGTTGTGCCCCTTCGAAAATCACATACTTGTGATGTCGCCAAAGGCACGAGCAGGTGAGGTATGATTCAGGTTGCAAGGCTACGCCCGAACCCGGCCCGCAACATGCTAAAAATAGCATAACTTAGCTGTAAGGTTCCTGCTCAGATTTAATCTTTTTTGCTAAAATCGAGTTATGCGGGCCTAAACGGACCGCCGCCTGTCACCTTCAGGTATGATGCCATACATGCATCACGCTCGACGACTCGGCAACCGATCATCCTGATTGGGCATCCACGAGTCCATGTTCCAGCGACGAAGGAGCGCGTCCAAACCTCTCTGCACAAAACACATCATCGTGCGGGTCATAAAATGGGCATGTAGCGGAGTGGGAGACCATGAGGGCTCAAATGGTCATCCGTCCAATCTGTTTCTCAGCACAAGCCACACAAAGCTTTGCACTTGGGAAGCGCTAGTCGTAGAGAGGAGATTTCTTGAACTCGCGCACCAGTGATCTCGCCATGTGGCGCTGTGTGAGCCAGCCGTTTTCATGTTGGAATATGTGCCACCGTTAGCCTTTATAGAATATGGAGGGAGCCTCCATATTCTATAAAGGCTAACAGTGGCACAGATTCCAGCATGAAAACGAGTGGCTCACACAGCGCCCCATGCCGAGATCACTAGTGCCCGAGTTCAAAAAATCTCCTCTCGTCCTAGTCCTATCTAAAAAAGCTTTGCACTTGGGAAGCGCTAGTCCTATCGTGATCCATCCATCGCAACCTAGCCCTGAAACAGCGCCCAATATGCAAAGTGCGCGGAGTACTCGTTGTTGGCCTCCCAATTCCACCTCAAGACATCATCCACCCCACCGACAAGGTGACGTCCGCCAAAAGATCTGCCAAGTCCAGCAACTGCTGTAGCTCAGGGAGCACATCTTCGATCAATCCACCGGTGATCTCCTAACGAAGACGACGAAACTTGCACGCTCGCTTAGGCACCTTCAAAAGGAGGTTTGGCGCCACATCTTGAACACCCTGCTTAGCAGCCACATGTCCGTCTAGAATAAAGTGTGGTTGGCCGTTTCCAAGAATTGAGGAGGAGACAACCTCAAAAAGATGTCTAACAATTGAGGGGAATTTCATGTTTGAAAGGACATGCCTCTCCTAATCAGTTTTGTGTGTTTGTTAACAACATAAGTTTGATCTCACCATGTGCTAAAATACTTTAGGTACAATTATCTAAATGCACAAGACGGTGGTTGACCCTCAAAAGGAGAAAAGATCAAAGATGGTGGCCCATAGATTTTATATTTATATTTGAGTCGTAAGGCTACCGTACTATCAAGAGGGGTTGCTCATTGGAAAGGCTAGGAAATCATTTATCTACACATATGCACCCAATAATCCTCTGAGATACAATGGTGAAGAGTTTCTCCAGGAATTCTCGTGGCTGTTGGAAAACAGCATGGAGACTCCGTGTTGTCATGCTGGAGACTCCGGTGAGCAAACACCGGAGTCTCTAACTCAGAGCAGCCAGAGATTGTGGCCTAATTTATTTCGAATATTGGTTATGTTGCTAGCGCTTGGCGTTCACCTCTATATACCAGTCTGGAGTATGGTCGGAGTGTGGCCGGAGACTTTGGAAGTCTTCGGTCTAGCCAAAATCTCTGGTCCCTCGCTGGGTCGGAGACTCCGTTCAGGTCGGAGACTCCGGGGCGGTTAGATTCTTGGAGACACTATATAAACCCTTCTCCTACCTTGGGCTGGGTACCACGACCAGAACTATTTCGCCCACCATTGTTGCAAGCTTCAAATCACTAGATTTCTCTCCCTACCCACTCAAACACCTTGTCCTTCTAGGACTTGGGGGAGTTTTTTTTTTTTTTGAAACTATGGACTTGGGGGAGTTGACCTAGATCTACACCTTTACGGTGCCACGACCAGAACTATTTCGCCCACCATTGTTGCAAGCTTCAAATCACTAGATTTCTCTCCCTACCCACTCAAACACCTTGTCCTTCTAGGACTTGGGGGAGTTGATCTAGATCTACAGTTTTACCAAAGCGATTTGATTTTCCTATCCATTCCATTGAGAAATTTGTTACTCTTGGGTTTGTTGGAACCCTAGATGGTTGTTGTCGTCTTTGCGGCTTTGCGGGGACAAGCCGGAAGCCTCCAATTAAGTTGTGGATGACCTCAAGGACATCATATAGCGACTCGTGCCACTCCTCATTAGAGGAAGCACGAAGGAGATACGGTGGGCCATATCACGGCTACCTGTGGATCACTTTGTGACTCTGCACTGCTCCAATGGAGACTAGCTTCCCTTGAGAAGTGAACTTCGGGATAAAATCTCCGCATCATTGTGTGGTTATCTCTTAACCTTATTTTACTTGTTTTACTAGCTTATTTTATTTAGAATATCTTGCTAGCTTGTATCTTGCTCATCATATAGGTTGTTCACCTAATTGCATAATCTAGAAAACTTATATTTGAGCAAAGCCTTAATCTTTGACCTTGCTAAGCCACAACCATCTAGCTCGAAGAACGTGGTTTAGTTGGGAATGCCAAGCCTGCCTAGGTATTTGGGCATGCATACCTTGTCGGCTTGTCCCACTCCACAAGACAATGACCTCCACGAACTTCCTCCATGCCTTTCCAAAGAAAGCCACAGATGATCTTCTCGATGTCCACCAGGGTTTTATCCATACAAAAGTAGATTGCACAAAAGTGAAGGGGTATGTTACGGAATCACAAACATGAAGATTTAGACCTGAGGTACGAGTTCTTGGTGCAATCGTTCACCCTCGCAAGACCACTATGACATCCTGGCCTAGGGCTCAATAGGATTGACAAAATACTCATATCAATAAGTTGCAACTTCTTTTTCGGAAGGTCTCTCTCGGAGCAACATTGGGATGAGTGACCATCTCTCGGAGCAACGTTGGGATGAGTGACCGATCTGGAAGTCCTTCCCGGGTGCGCACGATCGAGAAATAAGTGCTCAGATAAAATCGTTGCCAGGCATAACTAGGGTGTTACATTTGGTATAATAGCCGACCCTCGCTGTTACACGGGCGTGTGCGGGAGGGCATGGACATGTGAAACATGTGCTGGCACTGCACACACACAAACAGATGTCAAGAGGGAAAGCTTTTGTACTAGGGTTGACCGGCACTGAAATGCGGACATGTGAAACCTGTGCCGGCACTGCATACACAAACAGATGCCAAGAGCCCAAGAGGGAAAGTTTTTGTACTAAGAGAGAAGGATGTGACATCCTAGCCTAGTCCTTACTAGGACTAACACAATAGTCACGTGCTTGGCTCAGGTGAGAACTGCCAGGCATAACAGCCGCCGGCCCAAGGATGGCCAGAGTGTTTACAACCACTAAGATCTCGACCAAAGGCTCACATATATCTTCCTGAGCTAGGCCACAAAGTCCATACTAAATCACTCCGGGTTGGTAGATCTTCACACAAACTTTTTGCCTTCTCTAGAAAATTTCCCAAACTATCAATACCTATGGTATGCGGTTTATTATATGATACAATCAAAACATAATCACAGGATTTAACTCGTTGGGTAATTACAGATGCTCGTCTGCCATTTGCCTCACACTAGCAAAGGCAGTGCTGAATTTTATGCCAGACAAGTACGATCATATTCTCACATGAACTAGCTGAAGCCAGCAAAGATTGGATTCCTTCTTTGCTAGGATGATCTCTGGTAACTTGTTGCTCATGAATCATGACTGTAAATATGTTTAGAGATTTTTTTTCAGCTTGGGCATCACTGTTACTGACAGTTTTCTTTTTCCCCGCTGAGACATTGTTTCACATTGTTTTCCTTCTTTTGAACAATTCCGTGGAGCGTAATGAAACTTAGAAACATTACTAGTACTAGGAAAATTTGCGCGGCGACACCGCCGCGCCCGTGTGGTAAAATTAAAATTTGGAAATGATCTTATTTAGAAAGTGGTTTGGAAGTCATTTTAAAATTTTGAAGTATGTAAATTCGAAACTTGAGTCGGAAGGATGAAGTATGTGGTTGTGTTTTTACATAAAATTGTACAAATGTTGGTTAATTCGAATTTGAATTATTCATACATGATTGCATTTTGTAAATAAAAAATAGTAGCATTCTGATATATTTTTCCAGTGGTTATTTGTGGGAATCTTAAAAAAAAAATTGTTAGGTGGGGGAGCATTTAATAAATGTAAGTTCATATAAGTGGAGGAAGTACATTTGTATTTTTTTTCTCGAATTTTTTATCAATTTGGAATAGTTAAATATGCTTGTGTTTTGCTATAAATAGTTAGCATTCTAGGGACATTAGCGCGACAAATGCCACGCGTGTTTGGTGTAATTTGAATTTGAAATTGTCGATATTTAATAGTTGTGAAGATTTGAAATATTTTGGAACGCAAAGAAATTTTAGGGTTAAAATTTGTATTAATATTTATTAATTTTAAGTTATTTCAATATCGAACTTTGATATAAGCAGCTTGCATAAGGTGTGAACAGAAATATTTTAGTGTCCAATAAGGTATTTTTTTTAAATATTTCAATATCGAACTTTGATATAAGCAGCTTGCATAAGGTGTGAACAGAAATATTTTAGTGTCCAATAAGGTTTTTTTTTTTTTAGCATCTTCTATCTTACAAAATAATTATAGAATGGAAAATGAATTAATTTCCTCTGGAACATTATTGGATTAAATCTCAATAAATCTATACATTTACAGTTAGAAGGAAATTGCATTAAAGCTCTGAAGCATAAGATCTGAGTAGGTTAACATCATGTAAGCAGCATGAAAGCAAATTATTTATAGAATGCAAAACAATTATGTTGCATAAAAAGGAATATTTTTTTCTTGAAGTTTTGTAGGACTTTTATCGAATATTTTTTCCATCATGAATGAATAATAGTTCGTAAAAAGTGGGAAGATAATCATGTTTGGATTCTGTTTATGTTTGTTAAATGGTCAGTTTTTGGAATACCTTTTTTTTTCATAAAATGTTTCGTTTCGATTGTTTGATTTTAAATCTTTAATTGTTGCTTGTACTGAAGCCCTAAAATATTATTTGCAAAGTGTTTTAGTTATTTCTAAGTATGACTATTTCTGAAATGATTTGTTGGTATAAGGTGTTTCGAATGATTTGAATATTGATTTATTTTGGAAGTTAATTTCGATTGAATTATTTATTTTTGGAAAATAAGTTTAGAATAGGAGACATTCAAAGTTATGAAGTTTTTAAATTTGAATTTATATCATATGCCATAAGTAATAAGCATTTTTTGTATGTGGTAATGTTGATATATTTGTCACATTTGTAAGTATAGTGGTGTTTTCTATTTGGTATAGTTCTTATGTTTGTGTATATACCAAGTTGATTTTGTTGTCTACATGTAGCATGTGTTTGCTAAGCAAACACATTTCCTACTGATTTTAATTTGGAAAATGCTTTCCACAAATATATATCATGGACGTGTGGTTAGAAGGAAAAATACCCGCGTAGTAGAAAATTTAAATTTTGGAACTGTATGCATTAGAAAGTTGATTAAATTTGTAAATTGATGAAGTTTAAAAAAAGTTTGTGTTGGAAAGTTGTTTGAATTTTTAAAGTGGTCAAATTGGGAAGATATTTATGTGTGAACTATTTTTTTGACGGTCTATTTGAATGCTCATTTTTTTTAAAGTTGTTTTAAAATCGAAGTACTTTCCGTAGTCTCGGAAATTTTCGAATTATTATTTGCATTTTTTGTGGGCATTTATTATTTAGTTCAAAAGTTATAGTTTTGTGTAAATTTAGTAATTTTTTTTTTCTGTGTTTATGTTTACGTAAATACTGGGGTGTAAAGTACCGTTTGATGAATTCCAAATTTTTCCTTTTTGAATCGTTGAATTATGAGTATTATTTGAATTCAGAAAAATCAAACAGAAAACAGAAAAAAAAAAAGGAAAAAGCAAGGGGAAAAAAAAAAAGGCAGCGGCCCGGAGTAGGCGGCCCACGTAGCGGCCCAGATCCTCGGCCCAGCCCGTTGCGACGTCAGCGGCGACGTCACCGCGGGCGAGCTCTGCCGCGGCGGCGCGGCGGTCGCCGCCGGCGAACCACGGCATTCCGGGACGCGCGACTGGGCGTGCTCGACGCGCGCGTTCGCGGGTGGCGGCGCCGCCCCCGTTGGGTCGCCGGAGCGGCCACAGCGATGGCGAGATGCGGCGGAGGACCGCACCGACGGCGGCGACGAATCCGGCGCGGCCGCGCCGTCCCGGCGGCCGATCTGTGGCGAGGGGGGAGATCCGGCAGCGGCGCACCTCGCGGTGGGCCTCGGTCTGGACGGGGAGGCTCGGTGCGGCGGCGCGGCCCGGCGCCGGCGGCGGCGAGGTCCGGACCGTGCAGGGAGAGAGGAGAAGGAGCTTTTTCACCGAGGCCCCTCGATTTTTTCGCATAGAGACCCTCGAAGTTTCCGAAAATTGCAAAAAAGCCCCTCCGCAGAACACTGTAGAAGTGCGTCTACTATTGATTGTGGGCCGCCGGCCGCCGATCGGACAGCCGAAAATAATCGGGGCGACGTGGCCGTTTCGGTGGGGGGTTGAAACGGTGAACTTTGATATATTGATAGATGCATTAAAATAATTAGTACATCAACATATTTGCAGAGCTATCAACTTCTAATTTGAACCTTCAATACATAAATTAAGCTACACGTGTATGGCCACCGTTTGGAAATAAATACCTTTTACAAAGTTATGACATGCATGTTTTCACGAGGTGGAAACATGTGCTACCATTGTAAAGTTGTGGAGAAAAAAACTCACTCACCCACAGTAATATAAGGCACCTACTCAATTCCAAGTCAAAATTCACAATCAGCTCACAGTGCAACCACAAACTCACCAAGGGTCAAAATTGACAACTTCAGAGTTGCTTGATTCAGCTGAATGATTTGTAGCTAACACCAATGAAAAAACAAGTGTCTTGTAGCAGTACCAAGCAGCCATGTGGTACCAGGAAGCGTCACCAGTATGGCAAGCTTTGTTCAGTTCACCTGCACCACAGGATCTGGAACAAAAGATGAAAATGCAGTTACCGTGTAGAGAATATGATAGCAAACAATAATTTGTCAAACATAGATAGAACCCCACCTAGTTCTCACGCTCCATTGTAGGAGCGCCTTGTTCTGCATCGTCCATAATTAATACTAGTACCCATTCATCCCACATCTCTTTACAAAAATCACATAAAAGCAAATACTTGAATATGTACCCACTACATCTGTTGTTGACTTGGAAAGGAAGTAATGATGCATTTCTTCGATATGATAAAAGAACCAAAAAAAAGCTGAAACATCAGATTTGTGCTTGTGTGTGTGGAGAGCAAGAGAGAGGACAAGAGAGGGAGGGCTCAACTAAACCATAATTCATTATATATTGCAATGTAAAAGATCATACATGTATTGAAGCTGAACTATAGATCATTGTTTGATATGAACCTTCTTAAAGAGCCCAACTATCTCACAAAACTGAAGCGACAAAATTTTCGAGACCTTCCTCTTGGTGGTTTACAAGATCCATATATATGTTTTGGTGTCAGAGACCTTCCTCTTTTGTGTACATCTGTTCAAAAGTACCAAATCTCCTCAGTGATCCCTGGTGTTTCTTTGAGGCAGACTCCAAGCTGTGATTCAGATTTTGACATCTTATTCTTTTCTGTTGCCCACAAAGAATTTCAATTCTCAGTTTATACCTGAGTAGAAGGTAAGACTCCTACCAACTGACAAGGCTGACTACTTTGGCTAAAGTAAAGGCCCAGGCCCGCCAGGAAAACGATTGGGATGAGCACCTTGTTTTGGTCTTTCAGTGCCATACCGTCTCATTTCGACTGGACCCCAACCAAGAATACCAGCAGAACTGCCAGGTTCCTGCACCCGGTTTCCATTTGTCATGATTGGAGGAGGTTGATACAATGGTTGGGTGTCAAACTGACTATCTGGATCAGCTCTCCTCCGGCGTTTCCAAGCTTCCGAATTCCCAGTGTTTTCACCATTATTAAGAGACTCTGGAGTGTTCTGGAAGGACCTTGTTGACCTTTGGTTTCTAGGAGGATGGAACTGATTTGAAGCACCTCCTCTGTTGGGAGGAGTGGGTGCAAAATTGCCCCCATGTGAGGGGCCAGCTCCAGCTTCCATTTGGTCCTGACTAAGTTTTAAGTAGAGATCACGCAATTGCTCCCCAGACATATTTGAAAAGGTTGCCACATAATTCCATAATCGCGTGGTCATACCTGCAACCAATGCAATTATTAAGATAGCATCTTTTGACGAATAAAAGGGTTTAGCTTAAAAAATGGAATACAGATGTTCATGAAAGAATGCCTTTACAATGTTCATGAAGAAAATTAAATTCTTAAACGTATCTGCTTCCTCAATAAAGGTAGGACCTATCAGGAACTTACGGGATTGCTTATATGATTCTCCATGTTGGACAACAACCTTTCCAATCTTTTCACCAATTATCTGGAGGTACCTCCGAATCCTTGAAAGAACCTGGAATATAGGGTTACAAAGTTATAGTGGCAGCAGAGCATTTTAAGAATAGTTTGTCACTGTCGACAGGTAAAGCAGAAACCTTTTCCTTCGGAAGATTTACACTTGTATTCTGTAGCCTATCCAGGCGTTTCAATATGTCCTGCTCATCATCCAAAACCTCAGAGCACCATTCCAGCCACTTTTCCTCCTTATCCAAACGATATTTAGTCTCTGCTTCAGACTCGGAAATTTCACCCTCTTCTCTTGCTTCAGCTTCCACCACCTTGCGTTTCTTAATGTCATCTTTGTTTGACTTAATATCATCTTTTGGTTTTGCATCTTTCTGTCGGCCTCTCGATGATCGGGCACCACCATTGCTTTCATTATTGACTGGTTGGGCAGCACCTCCTTTAGCTTTTGAGCTCTTTCCACTCAGATTGGCATATTCCTAGAAAAACAGAATTACTTGGCAATGGATATAGTCGAAGATGAACATGCAGAAGGTACAACTACCTACTGTATGTAAAAATCGACATGGAATTCAACTGAAGCATCAATTTAAAAATTTCAAATAAAAGATATAATGAAGCAACAAAATATCACAAGTTGCCTGGCAAAAATTGTACCCTGTACCTATGCGTACAAGGATATCATGAGCATGATGGTATAATTAACATTAGTCGATATGGAGAACTTCAAAAGTTTTGGATAACCAGGGAATAAGATCTCCAGATGCTAGCTAACTACGACTTAATTAATCACATCTGACACAATACATCCAAACACAAGCAAAATAGACAACCTCAACTCACTCCAGGGAGATGACACACAGGGGGGAAGGGGAAGGGGGGGGGGGGGGGGGGGGGGGGGGGAGAGATAAGGACAGGGATAGTACCTTTTGCAGGAGAGCACTAGCACGATTGTCCAAGTTTGGTGCGCGTGGTAAAAAAGTTTCTCTTTCACCAAGTGTTGCTGGTGCAATTTTTGTTGTCAGACCGAGATTTGGATCCAACCGTATCTTCTCCCAGTTTCCATAACCATACCAATGGATGCCAAGCAGCAATCTTGCATCATCAGCTAAGGATATAAAAGATTTATGAGCCTATATTCTCAAACATTTTTAAAGAAGGGGAGTCAAACAGCAATTACTTTCAATCCATCCACAGCTTGCTGACCACTGCGGCTTTTTGTAAGGAGATTGGATCCGGTATTGTCTAACTGGATCTTTGTAACGTGCAATGCGCTTTGCCAAGCATTGAAGCTCTTCGACACGAGCTAACAACTCATAGGCCTTCACTGGTACACCAAAAAAATCTAGCACCGTACCCTGCATTTGAAGCGCAATGAACTGAACTCAATAAAGGTAGATAAGGCACAAGGAAACAATTATCATTTCCTCCAAGGGACATCACAGTGAATTATACCTTGATGTCTGTGTTCTCTTTAGCAGCTTCCTGGCAGCCATCAATGAGCAAATCATATAGCTCAATTTGCGCTTCATATGGAGCCTTTGCTATTGCACCACCAACATCCTCCATAATTAAGCCAATTTGGCTTGGGTTTCCGAACTTCTTAACCTAAAGTTCACCATTAGAATTAGATAGATGAAGCTTGAGAAAATACACCACACATATATAGCTCCCAAAACAATTCAATGCAATCTACATGTTTACATAGTCACAGGAATATCAGAAAGCCTGAAAAGAGATAAACTGAATACTAGTACCACTGTAGAATTTGAGCTGGAATTACTTCCAGTGCCAATGTAATTCTACGTAGCAATACAATCAAATTAACCCAAAGTTAACATTTTACAGCATAATAATGCATTAGCATCACCTTGAATCTGTTATTACATTACTATAATTATCTTAGTAAGAGTTAAAAGAAGTGCCAATGTAATTCTACATAGCAATAAAATCAAATTAACCCAAAGTTAACATTTACAGCATAATAAATGCATTAGCATCACCTTGAATCTGTTATTACATTACTATAATTATCTTAGTAAGAGTTAAAGACGTAGAAAACATCAGAGACAAATATACTTCGATGGTTACACATCAATAACTACAATTATCTAGAAACTAGTAGTAGAACTTCTCTAATCAGAAAAGACGAGAACAAAAAATACTAAGGCATCTCGTGAACTCATATTAGAATAGATACTATCATAGTAAACGCGGAACTAATAGATATAATGCATACCAAGACATTTGCAGATACGACTAGTCAGAAAAGCAGAATAATCAAATATGTTGGTAGTAAGCATAGATTACCGCTCGAACAAATCGGGAGGCATCCTTCTTGGGGATGTTTCCAAATGACCATTCTCGTACTTGAGCTACTGCTCCATCAATCAATGGTAATGAAACAATTGAATCGCCTGTTCTGCCAGAACGCCTTCTCGGCTTTTCTTGTACATCAACCGCTCGCCGTTTCCTGTTGCTATTTTGGTCGAGTTGGTGATCTTCAACATAGCTCTTTCTATTTCGTGCAGCGCGAGGTGCTAAAGTTTCCTGCGGAACATATCTGTCCTTACTCACTGATTAAGTCGACGGCAAGCAATAACTAAATCAGATGTTCAGATCAATACCTGAACCATATCTCCAGCATCTGGTTGTATCAATCTACTCCAGAATGTGGCGTCATCCTCACCACTCGAAAAATTGGCAACCTAACGAAAATATTAATAATTAGTAACCTATCCAAAATACTTAGATACTTTAATGTACAATAATGTTTCCGTGCTTTGCAGCAGTTAATAGTTGTGCAGGTCGCATGCCTTGAAAGCACTAAGAAGTTCATTTCCTTCCTCCCCTTCAGCAGCCTTTGTTTCAACTTTCTCAGCTCTCTCAAGAATTTCATCGATGTCCATGCTTTCAAGCTTCCTCTTGGTCTCTTCATCAGTCTTCTCTTCTTTGAATAACTCCTCTGCCCCAAACCTCAGTATGGCTGAAAGTTCATTCTGCCAAATGGTATACATTTCATCAGAAGCGCAAAAAAAGGGGAAATATAAAACAGAAAGCATATAGTAAGGTCAAATGTGTTCCCGTCTGAATTTTGTAGGTCATATATCCATTTTATTTCTTTTCTAGGCAATGTATATACTAGGGGAAGATGCCAAAAGCATGCTATACATGAAAGTCAATAAAACTGCACCAACATATACCAGACAATTTGCAATCAAAACTAACCCAAGAAAACTAGACAGCTTATGCAAAATTCTACCTTGTCAAACAATGAGGCTCCCTTTTTAGTTTCTTTCTTCTCGAGCCTACCCTCAGCATTCATCTTCTGAATCACTAAGTGATCAAGAACCTGAAATAAATAAATAAATAGGTTAAACGTGTCTCATGTATTTTCATTTACATAATATATGAAGCAGTTTGGTGTCTGCACCATTTTTTTCTTGGCCCGCTCCAATATATCCTCTTCAACACTTTTGCAAGTAACGAAACGGTAGATGTTAACAGTGTCTTGTTGCCCAATCCTATGTGCCCTACTCATCGCCTAGCATCACATAAGGATGCGAAAAACGAGGTAAGATAAGGAAATATTGCTTCATAACAAAAAAAATTGTAACATCGTAATCATAGAGAGATGAGAGGACCTGTAGATCATTTTGAGGATTCCAATCTGAATCAAAAATTATGACTGTATCTGCTGTTGCAAGATTGATACCAAGTCCACCAGCACGTGTAGACAGAAGGAAACAAAAATCATCACTACCAGGAGCATTAAAATGCTCCATGGCCTGATGACGAAGATCTGCTCTTGTACTGCCATCAAGCCTCTGAAACTGGAATCCTCGAAGGGATAAGTACTCAGAAAGGATGTCCAGCATCCTCACCATCTGCAAGGATGAAAATTCCGATATCATTTTATACTAAATCATACGAGAGCGTATGCAATGTGTGCACTATAACACGGTTCCGATTCCAGTAACTAACACGTCAAGTTATGTCCACTATCAACTAATCCAGCTACTAAGGAAAGTAACCAAGTATAGAAGTTTGTTGACAACAAATATTATAGTTTTGCGGGTGTGTGCTATATAAATAATTGGTGGTTCTATCAGTAATGATAGTAGACAGACGTATCCAAAACTAGTAGAAGCTACAGTAAGTAAAACGCACAGTGACATTGTTTGGAAAGTAAATACTAAATCTAAATACAAACCTGAGAGAATATAAGCACTCGGTGATTAGTCTCCCGCAGTCTCAGCAATAGTTTGTCCAATAAAACTAATTTTCCACTACTCATAACAATGCGTTCAACTTTATTGCGATCACCAATGCTGTCTCCGCCATAACCATGATCAGCACTTTCAAACAAGAATGGATGGTTGCAGCACTTTTTCAACTCGACAACGACGTTCAAAAGTGAGACCTGCATATACCATGGTCCAGTCAGCCAGACAAATTAAGACGCTGAACAAGAATAGAATGATATTCAGCCTTTTCCATAAACTGCAGAGGTTTGGTAGTCAGCTGGACCAGACGCCACCAGGTGTTTGGCTAATGAAAACTTGTCACTAGTATGACATTTAGTGGGCAGTAATTCCGCAGAATAAACACACTAATTTAGTTGACGTTCTGCCTATAACAGAGCTAATATGGCGCACGGGGGGTCAAGCCTTCCTTCAATATTGCAGTGGCTCTTTCAAAGCTCTAGTATTGCTAATTTTGGATATACTAACCACCGCCCTACAAAGAGGATGTTCTTAACTTATCATATGATCCAGGATTCCTTGTACACTCAGCATACACTAGGACCAGCTCCCCTCCCCTCATCTCCAATGCCCGTTAACACATAACCACTCCAGGCCCAGCACCTGATCCAGCACCGATCTGGCCTTCAGAAACAGTTCAAACCTTCCATATCTGACTGGGAAACATTACAGCATTGCTCAAGAAACAACGGTCCAAGACCCGTAAACAGAGACACTATTTATCAACTGTTTCTCATTTCTAAAATACAAGATCTTTCACACTGGTCAACCTAATCCTTGGACTAACATACTGAACTATACAAACAGTTCTGAGAAGTGGCGGTTCAAACAAATCTAAATAAACTGATTTTTAACAGCACACAATGATAGAAATTGAATGGCAGATACTACCTGGATAAAAAATACTAAGATAAGCAGATTAAAAGAATTTCACTAATGATGAATCTAATACCTGGTTTCCGCGAACTCCTTTATTCAGATTCTGAAAATTTCGCTCTAGAATCCACTTGTAATATCTAGCAAAATTTAAAAAGGCTCACATCAAAGGGTAATGAAATGCATCATGGAACTTAAAGTTAAATCAAAAGTACATACTGCTTCTGTAGGGGAGACATTTCGATGCGAAGAATCCGCTCAATTTTTGGAGGTAAAGACTTCTCAACATCTTTTATAACTCGCCTTAAAATATGGGGCCTCAATTCCTTGTGAAGATTTGCAAGCTATAATTTATCAAAGCAAAGAGAGTTAATGACCATCAACTACTATAAGATAACTGTGAACACAATCCAGATCAAGACAAAACCATCACACAAAAAGCAATACCTCTGTTTCATTAAACGAACTTAAATTTTTGTATCTCTCAACAAAAGTATCCTTGCTGTTGAATTTAACTGGATCAAGGAAATGAAGTAGTGCCCTGCAAAAAGCACGTAGGAGAAATTTATGAGCACACTCTGAACCTGATTTATGCGCATGCAACAAATGTTTGTTCCCTGTTTTGTCCACTTCATGAAGATGATTTTCTATAAATAAATCAAGGGTGTTTATGATATGGCGCGCACTTGCAAAATTTGGTGCAAAAATATAACCACATGTGTCTTGCACACACAAAGACCTTTTGCACCTGTAATTATCATTAATATTCAATAAGCAGTCCGTATTTCTTTTGCAGGACAAGTATGGTCGTATTTTGTACCAAGTGTACATTTTATATTATGATAAAATCCATGATTTTTTCCGAACATGTTAACAACCTTTTGAAGTGGCTGCAAAGAAGGGGAAATGGGTAGCACACGCAGCCCATTCCACTTTCGAATTACCCACATACTCGCATATTGCAGTATCAAATTACAATTACATATTAACAGTGGCATATGCATACATTTTCCTAGAACAAGTCTACATAAAAAAGACATACCAAAGCTCTTCAACACTATTCTGCAAAGGGGTCCCAGTTATTAGCACCTTATTCTTTGTGCTGAATTCCTGAGGGTGAGAACAAATGCAGTTTTATCATTTTGCAGTAGTCACCAATACATAAGGCTTATGCTTTGTTCAAGAGAATATGTCCATACCGAAAGAGTAATATACAGTGAGGCTTCAGAATTCTTCAAACGGTGGGCTTCATCAACCATAAGATAATTCC